>AWOL01S0027084.1:34677-62073 GCA_000715115.1 Nicotiana otophora | reverse complement strand
GTGGTGTATCACTCGTTTATGATTTTAACTTGTGCTTCAATTGCTAGTCATTTTGCTCCATTCTTGGAAAGGAATCTATTGTGTTTAAAACATTCATTACTAATGAACCTAAAGTTATGATTTTCGGAATATTCTATATGTTGATATTATGATGATGATCCTTGAAAAGTAAAGAAATGAAAGTGTGGAATATGAAATACGGACAACGTGCCATGAATGAAGAATCATACGTATGGCCAATAGATCTAAGGAAATAATGATGTTGTGAATAGTTGAAAGCCCTAATGAAGCTTTATATAGTGTAAAAAGTTATGAGGTGAATATATTTGTACTTCTGTTTCCCTTGTGTGCAAACAGAATATTTTTGGGAGTATCAATAGCGAACCGAGGAAGGGTGGGTTGTAAGGCCCACAACCGACACTACACGTGCCGGTGTAGGAGTTGATTGTGATTATTCTCCTTATTTGGGATGAGATTGATGTGTTGAGATTATTTCCCTTGATTGGGATGAGATTATTGGTAACCCCAGATTTGATGTCGACTCACGTGACATATGTGGGGAGACGACCTAGCCAGTCGGGTGGCGATCGAACGCCATGTTGTGCGCATGGTGGTTCCTACTCTTAGTAACACCTTTCTTTATTTCGCATCACATGTCAATCCACAGTGTTCATGGATAGACGGCTTAGCCGATCGAGCCGAGATCAGACTCCGTACTAAAAATACGGTGGTATATCGGTGCTGATGATCTCCCAACCAAAAATAATATTACTTTCGTGTTTTGAAAATTGTTATGTTTTAACTTGGCATTTGGGTATCATCGATCGTTACTTGCTGCTTTTATGATTATTCCCTTCTTATATTGGTATTCTATTTCGAAAGAGGACATTTATCTTCACATACTAGTACTATTCCATATGTACTAACGTCCCTTTTGCTGGGGGCGCTGTATTTTCAATGGATGTAGGTGGTTCGTCAGTGGGCAGCTTTGGTCTTCGTTAGCAGTTACTCTCTATTCAGCAAGTTTTGGTGAGCCCTACTTTGTCCCGAACCTTATGTCACTTGATATTGTACTTTATGTTTTGAGGTATAGCCAGGGCCTTATCGTCGGCACTTCCATACTACTCTTATGTTGTACTTAGAGGATCTGTAGACATGTTGTGGGTGGTGTTCAATGTTGGGAAATAAGCTTTAAGTGTTGGTATTTTGGCAAATATTTTTTCTCTCATAAATATGAATTTGTGATATTTTGAAAATTGTAAACGAATATCCTTTGAGCAATGGAAAAGAATGTGAAGCACTTGACTCTTCTCATGTCTATATCTTGTTATTGGTTCTTTTATTGTTATTGGGTAAGATTGGGTAGAAGGTATCAAGTAGGATTTCTTGACTGGGGCATATCGGTTTAGTGCCGTTCGAACTCTCCGAGGTCGGGGCGTGAAAAATAGTTGGCCCAAATTCCCCATCTTATCTAGTCCAAACAACCTGATCCATCCAAGTAGGTAATCTATGTCAATCCCTGTTAGCCAATAGAAGTGCGCCATGTCACCCTTGTCAGATTTTATTTCAACCGTTGGATCACAAGAATCCAACAATCCTTATATTAAATTTAAATCTCCAAATAATCAGAGTCGTTGATCAAAAGATCAAACGGCTCCCGTTCAATCTCTCACTCTTAACCTGGAAGACCAACCCCCAATTACCCAAACCCAAAAATATTTCCACCCAACACAGCCGCCCCATTTCCCCTTTTGCTCTCTACACTCCCCTCTACCCTCACCCATCAATTTCCAAACCCTTGCACAAATTTATGCAAGGTCATCTCAATCAAAGAATGAAATGCCTATATATTCCTATAATCCGTGAATCCTTCTATCTCTTTTCCATTTCCACCGATAGAATTCAAAAACCCAAAACAAACCCTAGACCCAAAATTGTGTTACTTAACTCACATGTTTCTTCCTCCATGTTTTCAAATCCATGGCATGCATGGTTGATTTTCTTCAGCACCATCATAATTATTCGTATCTAGAGGTCAAACGCAGTGACCTCTGGATATTGGAGTTTTGTCCGATGGGTTCTTTCCTTCAATGTCCTTTCCTCACTCAGGTAAATCTTACAATGATTTTCCTCTCTGTCGTCTTAAATTTTCACTCATTTTGCTTTCATCATCTGGTAGTTATCATTCTCCACTACCACTATTTGAATCTGCTGAAACCCTAAGGCTTGAAGGCATAATAAATAGTAGCCTTAATTGCTCTCACCTAACAACACCTAACAACCTAGAAAGGCATCAATACACAACCTAATACGAGTACACAATAGCTTACAAAATCTATCAAAAGAACCCTAGGTTCTAACTGGTTCTTTATATTTTCTCTCTTTCTGGTTCTAATTTCAATTCAATGGTAATTGTTTGAGTTTTTGGTTCCTAAATGGCTAAACAAAAATCCTTCTTTAGTTTGCTGCTCAAAGGAAGGTTAGTGAGCTTTGACCCTTTGTTTCTTTAATTGTTTAGTTAAAATCATGCCTACTCTGCTTATGATGTGTTGTCATTAGTTTATAATTTATTATCTCTACTCATAATGTGTTGTTATTATTTCATAATTGACTACTATGCTTTGGTACTATTGTTTTCCTTAATAATCTGAAACTAAACCAATACTAGTCGGCTACTTTTGTAATCTTGATGAATATGTGTTGTTGAATAATCTATGTGTGATTAACAAAGAACCTTACTGATTATGTACACCTGTTGTGACCTTAAACTTCCCAGATGATTTTGCTATGGTTCTCATGTTTACTCTATTGATCTTTAGCTTAGTATTACTTGTTGATTTTTGTCATGCACTTGAGGTTGTTTATCTGATAAACCAAAACTAAAATAGATATGAACACTTAAGGTTAACTACAAGGTTGTCATTTCAGTTGAAATATATCAGTTTAAGTTGTTTGGGTTGCTTTCTCTCTTCCAATATATTTCTGCGATTCTGTAGCTCTTGTAAAACCATTGCAATGATGTTTTGTTAACCTTCATGGATGTTTGATCATATCATGCTTCACTGTATTAGTTTGTCTATGAATATAACTACACTAAGCTTTAATAAATCTCTACAGTTGGTCTTATATGTGTTCTGCCAGCCTAGCCTAAGTTGTGCACTTGATTGTCCTTAAAAGCTTGATAGCTTCTATATTTTTTCATCCTCTCTTGGTTATGCCATGTTGTTGACACATCTAAAACTAGAACTTTATCATGTTTGGACTGATCTACTGAACTTGTTTAAGTGGGCTTACTATCTTGCTACTAGAACTGTGCATACTTAATGTGAAATAATCTATTGGTCTGAACCCCTGTGTTGGTCTGATTCTATGCTATTTGATACTCTATCATCTTGTAGTCTTGCACTATTTAGGAATGTCTCATTTGTGTGTCTGTATATCTTCTAAGGGTCCTGCACTTATTCTTGTTTTGAAATAGACTTTTTATTCTCTTCCATACTTATGTTTATGCTATCATGTTGTATAGTTACATAAGGGAAACAGAACCTTGTTAAGCTTGCGTAAGTTAACTGTGACTCATTTGTGGACTTAAAAGAAACTCCTGATGTTTACTTGCCTTGCTTTGAGTGTAATGTTGTGCCTTAACTTTTAATGAACCTAGTTTGAACATGAGATTAGAAATCCTTTAAGGGGAAAATGATCATCTGTTTAAGTTAAAATCCATCTACTTGCATAAATACTCCTTGTCAATACTCTTCAGAGCTTCTGAATAAAGTTTTTAACTCATATATCTAGTAGGAAATGAAGTTGTTTACTCATATATCTACGTTTGAACATGGCTAAGGTATTATGACTGCAGCTAAGAACTTCTGAAAGTCTGAATCTGTTAGTAGGAGCAGTAAGGCTAATGCACTTGTATCTTCTCTACTCCTTAAGTTATAAGACTTAATTGTTTGGACTTCTGAAATAACCTGCTGGTGTTCTCTTCCTTTGTTTGAACCTATAATTGGTTTTCTCTGAGTGTTTTGAGAATGTTGAAAGTGTTAACAAGGCACCACACACTTATGTTTGGATTATGGTCTCAATGGTATAACTTATTGTCTCATAGCAGTACTCTATATAGTTTCTGTGAGAAGTGTATACACCTTTGTATTATTGTTACGGTTTTGGAGTTACAGTGAATGCCTCATTGGGTTTTAAACCTATAGGGAAGAGTAAGTGTGAGTGGTTAAGGGTATTTAGGAGTAAGATTTAGTTAGTGGTTGCGATACCCTCCCTGACACAAGCACTGCTCCGGGTCTCTGAGATCCTTGTGAACTCTGAAGTACCATGGATCCAAAGGGTGTCTTGGCCATGAATGGAATTTTACCTTAAGCTTTAACCATTGACATTTATTAATCTCTTTAGGGTTAGTGTTAAATAAAAGTAAAGGCTTCACTGTTAATTTGTTTACTCTCTTTGACCTTACATTAATTTTATTGCATTTTTAATTACCAATATTTGTTACAGTTTATTTTGGGCCTTACATCGATCTTATTTGTATTTAAGTGTTATATTGGGCCTTATCACTAACGTCTTCCTCTTCATTTTTTGTACATGTGACCGAACTGGGCCTGCTTAGTTCTTAAGAACTAAGGCCCAAGTTTCATATTAGAGCTTGAAGTCATTGAAGTTGTTGCTGTTGTTCGTTGTCTGCTAGGCCTAACATTCTTCAGGCCCAAACCATTAGTTCAATCCCTTTTCCTTTATCGCTTTACATAATTTGTTGTTACTTTTATATATATATATATATATGACACTGATAATATTGAGTAAATGCTTTTCTCTTCAATCTCTTTGAATTACTTTATAAATCTAGGCAAGCTAAAAACTATAGGTTATATTAAAAGCACTATCTCTTCAGTAGTTAAACAACTTCAAACATGCTTAGTTACTTCTACTATACAGTTTTGCTTTCACTTGTACTAACTCTTTTCATGAAACTCTTTGAAAATTAAGGCGGATTTGAAAAGCAAGCAACTTCCCTTCCTTAGAAACCAGAATCGAGAAAATGATTTCCAAGAATGTTTTCCAAAAACAAAATAAAACACAGTCGTTGTCGAAGAGCACCTCAATCAAATTTGTCTCTAAACTTGGGTGCAAGATTAAGAATTAGTCTTCAAGGTATATCTAAACCCATCTCTTCAACAACCTCCATTCTACTGAGGTTGCACAAGTAGCCATTTTGTTTCAAAAGAAAAGTATTTTTAAACCTAGCCACGATTACAAAGTTTACAAATAAAAACATTATAAACCTATTTTTCGAGAGTTTTTTCAATCATATAAATATGAGTGTATTCCAAAGGCTTTTGCAAATAAAAACTATACTCTCCTTTCAAAGGTGCATATATTATTTCAAGTGATAAGTTTTAAACATGACATAGGGTAAGCTATACATTTTTAAGCACTAACCAAGAGAAATATAGACATTTATTTCTCCAAATCTAGTATAAGTCCTATGGAGCTACCTTAGGTAGTGTGATGACCCAAAAGGTCATATTTAAATTTAATATTTTTTTCAGTGTTTTGAGCTCTCAAATAGCACTATTCATCATTCCTCGATTTGAGTGCGCAGTCCGTATAATTATTCGGAACTTTTTTATGTGAAAAATTGATTAAAATGTGAAATAGAGTCGTAAAACTTAATTAAGTTGACTTTGGTCAATATTTTTAGCAAACAGACCTGGATCAGTATTTTGACAGTTTCAATAGGTCCGTCTCATGATTTGGGACTTGGGCGTATGCCCAAAATTTAATTTGGAGGTCCCTAACTCAAGTTATAGCCATTTAACGAAAATTAGAAATTTAAAGGCTAAAGATTTCCAAGTTTGACTACGGAGTTGACTTTTTGATATCGGAGTCGGAATCTAATTTTGGAAATAGGAATAGCTTCGTTATTCCATTTATGACTTGTGTGCCAAATTTGAAGTCATTCCGGATTCATTTAACATGTTTCGGCACAAGTTTTGTAAATTAAAAGGTTTGAAACTCAAAAGTTCGAATCGATGTGTGAATTGTAATTTCAGCGTTGTTTGATGGGACTTGTTGGTATATTGGGACGGGGTCCCGAGTACCCCGAGTGTGATTCGAATCGAAATCGGAACAAAAATTGAACTTAAGCAAAATCTGGAATTTTATTGCTTCTGGTGCCTTCGCTTCTGTGAAGCCTTCGCCGCAGAAGTGGCTCCGCAGAAGCGAGTAATCCCTCGCAGAAGCGACTTAGGCAAGCTGGTCAAAGATCCGCGGGTACGGGACCACGAACACACTCGTGCGTCCGCAGAAGCGGACCCTTCGATCGTAGAAGCAGATGTTAGCACAGATGCGCATTTGCTTCCGCATAAGCGAGACCGCAGGCGCGGTCAAGTCCACCGTAGAAGCGAAAATCCCTGGGCAGTGTATAAATCGAAGAGTCCGACATTTTTCTCATTTTTAGACATTTCAAGCACGGATTTAGGCGATTTCAAAGGGTTGTTTTCATGATTTTTAATTGGGTAAGTGTTCTATAACTAAAAATGATTATATTTCATAAATCCATATCTATATTCATCATTTATTTCAGATTTAGATGGAAGAAATTGGGTAAAACTTTCCAAAAATGAAAACTTAAGATTTGAAGGTCCATTTGACATTTGAAATTGGCAATTTTTATATGGTTGGACTCGTCTCGGAACGGGTGTTGGACTTTGTAAGCTTTTCCGAGATTCGAGAAGTGGGCCCCACTGATGACTTTTGAGATGAATTTCGGATTTTAATTCAGAAAATTAATAAATTCATATGGAATTAATTCTTACGGTTTGTATTAAGTATATTGGATTGTTTATGACTAGATTTGAGGATTTCGGACACGAATTCGCGAGGCAAGGGTTTATTGGATTCTTGAATTTGGTTGCAAAGTGAAATAAGTGTCGTGGTTAACCTTGACTTGAGGGAGTAAGACTTATTTGTCTATTTACTACGTGATTTAATGTACGGGTTCAACGTATATGTGAGGTGACGAGTACTTATGCGTTGTGGTTGAGTCAAAGCATGCGAGTGAAATTTGTTTATTGTGAATAATTGTCTATTTAATTAAGATATTCTTGCTTAAGTTTATTATTGATTATTTGATCATTATTCATGAAATTGTTATTCATTTAATTATTGTTGAATATTTTGGAAGGTGAATTCGGTATTAGGGTGCAACAACCCCTCCATTCCAACTTTGGTAATCTCGGTATAGCCAACGTTACAGTCTTAGCGTGAGAATCAAGAATAGCATGATATGAAGACAACCAATCTATACCCATAATCACCTCAAATCCTACCATATTAAGCAATAGATAATCAACCCTAGTCTCAAAGCCCTCAATGGTAATCACACAAGACCGATATACACGATCCACCACAAGAGAATCATCAATATGTGTAGATATATGAACATGGATATCTAGAAAAACACAACCATATCCAAATAAGGAGAAAATATTATGACACATTTGAATAGGTAGACCCAGATCAAACAGTACAAAAGCATCTCTATGACATACTGAAACCATACTTGTGATCACATCATTTGAGGCCACAATCTCGGGCCTAACAAGAAAAGCATAGTAACGAGCCTGACCGCCACTAGTAGAACCTCCACCAACCTGGCCCCTCCTCTAGGGCAACCTCTCACTACATACCCTCCCCCTCTAAGTGATTGGGCATGGGGTAATGCAACTGGTGCGGGATCCACTGTCTGAGAACTCTATTGAGCTGCACCTCTACCACACTTGGGGCAATACTTCCTCACATGTCTGAACTCTCCACACTCATAACAACCCTTGAGTGAATGAGGCTTCTAAACTTGGAACTGCCCTTGATGACCCACGTACCCACAAGAAGAACCCTGAACATATGGAGCCTAGTACGAGCTCACAGGAGGAGCACTAAAAGATGATGGAATTGGAGTGCTGAAAGATGGCCGAGCCATTGCACCACGAGCTACATGTTGTGTAAAATAAGGGGGCCTATCATGATAGTCTCTACAGACTAACCCCTACCACCGGATGAAGTACCACTGAAACTACCAGAACCACGAGGCCTCTTATCTCTCATCATGTCCTCTCTCAACTTGACTGCGAATATGCTTGATCCTTCGAGCCATCTCCATGACCTAATGAAAAGTAGTCCCTATCTCAAACTCTTGAGCCATAACAATCCTGATGTTGTAAGTCAAACCATCAATAAATTGCCTCACCTTCTCTGCCTAGGTGGGGATAAAAAAACGGTGCATGATGAGGCAACTCTGCAAACCTTGCATCATACTCGGTTACTGACACACGATCCTACTGAAGATACTCGAACTGGCCTCTCAACTCATCCCTTATGGTGAGTGGTATGCATTCCTCAAAGAAATAAGTGTAAAATTGAGTTCAAGTAAAAGGAGATGAACCACCTAGCTCAGTCTGCCACCATCTCCTGGCAACCCCTCTCAACTTAAATGTAGTGAAGTCCACCTTGTTGGACTCTACCAAGCCCAAGTTGTAAAGCATCTGATGACATTTATCTAGAAAATCTTGGATATCCTCTTAAATATTACCATCAAAGTGAGGAGTATGTAACCTTTGAAACATCTTTAGCCTCTTTTGCTCCTCATCAGACATGGCAGGCATAATCTCATGCCTAGCTGCTACAATAGGCTACTTGCCACCAACTGGATCTAAGCGTCTAAAACTTCGTTGATGCCTTCTCTAAAGTATGAGTGGCAGGAGTATGATCTCCCTCTCCAGCCTGAGATGTGGTTGGGGCAACTGGAACTACTCCACCCTGAGTCAAGGCATCGATAAAGCTAACCATCTTAGCCATGGCCTCCTGAAAGACTGGTGCAACGACAAAACCCTCTAGATATTGAGCTGGTGCTGGAACCTCAACATACTTATCTATAATCTAATCCTCCACCTTATCTGTAGGTGGGTTCGCTGCAACTACCCTTTCATGTCCACGGGCTCTGATGGATACTCTACCTCTAACTGTGACTGTATGACCCCTAGCCCTACCTCCCGGGTGCAGCTGGAGTACAACCTCCCACTCACTTGTTGCAGCTGATGCATGAGTTCTCACTATCTGTGAGAGAGTAGAATAGAAAGATTTAGACTTATACAATAATCAATGCACAATAAGGAATCAAAAAAAGAAAAGTTTTATAAAGCCCTATAGCCTCTCATAGATAGATACCGACATCTTTGTATCGATCCACAAGAGACTTATGAAACCCTTAGAACCTAGAGCTCTGATACCAACATTTTACGATCCAAAAATACCACCAGTGGTCGTGATAGTACCTAACTTACTTGCTAGGAAATCTAGCACTAAACAACAATAATAAAATCCAATTTGTAGTCATTAACAAAGATATAATAAAGATAATAATACTGAATAATTCTCAAAGCCAATATCATAAATACAACTGTCTAAGATAAGGTTTAAAATATGACCACAAATGTCTCACAATGCCCAAAACCTGGTGTCACAATGTCACAAGCATCTAACAAGAGTAAACAGTCCGAACCGAACAATAACATTTGTCTGAAAATAAATAAATAAATAAATAAATAGACAAAAATAGCTAAGTAGGGAGGGGGCTGCGGGTCAGATAAGGTGAAGCAGCTCACCATGAAGTCTCCAAATAGATCTCCTACTATGCTGGAAGAATACCACTAATACCAGCCTCAGAACCTATACAAAAATATGCAGGAGTGTAGTATGAGTACAAAAATAACGATACTCCGTAAGTATCAAGTCTAGCTTCGAAGAAGTGGTGCCGAGGGGTCGACTCCGACACTCACTAACAATCCAAATAATTAAATAAAATCGTAAATAAGAGACAAAATTAGGCATTACATTATCAAATGAGTACGAAAGCTCAAGACATAGTTCATACATCAATATGTTTGGTCATTTTATGATGAACCCAGTTCTTTGCCATGTTCACAGCACTTAGTATCACAAAATATCGTACACGTTCAATCATCACGCCATAATTTTCTAAATGTTGTTTGATCCATAATAATTATGCACAACACGATACATCAACAACGTATTCAGCCTCTGCATTTGATAAAGTCATATGATTTTTCTCTTTGAAGCCCAAGAGATTAAACATCAACCAAGAAAGTATGTGTTCTTCCTATCAACAAGGCACCAAACAAAATCAACATCTGCATATTCCACCAAGTCAAAAGCACCACCATATGGGCACCAAAGAATCAGGTCTTGAGTTCCTTTCATATATCTCAAGATCTTCTTTGCAATTTTTAAATGTGATTCTTTGGAATTTAAATCGAATTTAGCACAAAATCCAACACTAAACATGATATCTGGTCTTCTTGCAGTTAGATACAACAATAATCCAATCATACCCCTAGATAATATTTTGTCAATGGAGAACCAGATTCATCCATATCCAATCAAGTAGCGGTAGCTATAGGAGTATCAATTGTCTTCGCATTGTCCATCTCAAACCATTTGAGCAATTCTTTGATGTACTTTTGTTGATGCATCGTCATCCTATTCTTAGTTTGCTAAAATTTTAATCCGAGGGAGAAGTTTAACTCACCTATCATGCTCATCCTAAACTAACTTTTCTCAGTTTTGCAAACTCATTACACAAAGATCCATCAGTAGCACCAAAACTCCTAGCTTTAGACTCGTTATGCACGTGAAAATTCAGACCTGAGCCTAGATTTAGACTTGTTATGCACGTGAAAATCTCACATTCCCAGTGACATTTCATTTTCAGTGAACTCCCTATAAGATTATCAAATGGGGTCACCATTTTATTAGAAGTGGTACCAAAAGACTCACAAATTACGAATTCATTATTCATCTTTTTTTTCATTTCACTCTAAATTGTACATGCAACTAGTTTTGAGAAAAACAATTATGGCGGTACCAGCACTGGAGTCAACATGTCCAATGCAAGACTGAGAAAGAAGAGCTTATTGTTGGCGTTGAGTAAACCAGCACTTCCGACCAGAAACGATCAATGGAATTTCAGTGTAGGCCTTAAAAATATATTTTTCTATTATTGCTATTATAAATGCTACGACAAGTAATAGTCAAAGTGATAGCACTAATAATGATATCATTTCAGTCACACATACGGCTCCGAATCCTCCCCATTCACCTTCTAGCTCTCGGTAGGCTACAATTAGGTTTTTGTTTGTTCATTATTAGGTGCATGTGAAGTTGAACTTTGTTCGCATCTATTTTTTCTTCTTTTCTATTTCGGAGTAATATTTGAACATTGGTACGTTTGTGATTGCTGAGTTATTTTGAATTTGGTATATGAGATACATATTATTTTGGATTAACGTACAAATAGAATAACACAGCGTATAATAATATGTACTTATAAAGGTTGAATATTTAAATTCTTATGTATGAATTTTCATAGAAGAAAAAGAACAACGAAGGAAGGAGGGGGAAGAAAAATAAAATGAATAAATAGTTGCAGTGGAAGAGCTTTTAAATATGAGTCTTTTGAAGGAAAAAGGACAAAAGCGCTATTAAAACTTATTTTAACAATAAAGTGTTATTTTTGCTCAAGATCTAAGAAACTGGTTAAACTTTAAATAGTTGGTATAAAAAGTGGCTAACCTGTGCCATTCTACGAAGCCTTTGTCCTTTCTGTAAGAGAATATTTGGAAAGCCACCTATGAATTGAATTTGAACGTAAAGAGTCTATTTAAAAAGTCATGTGTAATTATATTGCAATGTAATTTCCAAGATAGTAATTATACACCTTGGTAATGACTCAATATAATAATTATAATAACCTATTTATTTATTACTACGCAATTATAGTATAATTTCTATTGTCATGTTTGGATGAAAAAGTGCAATTACATAATTAAATAATATTTTTAGATTAACATGTGGATACGTTTTACTATAGAACAAATATTTGCAAGTTTTAACATGTGGCCTAGAGTTGATTCGGCGCTTCTAATCAAGAGTTAGAATTTTAAACTGAAGAGAATTTAAGATTCTTAGTTTGATGCGCGAATCTTGATTTTGATGTTATTATTAGTGTTTTGAGCCTTTGTACAAGTTTATATAAGGTATATGGACTTGTTAAAATAATTCAACGGGGTCTCGGGGGCTCGGGTGAGTTGCAGGGTAGTTTCAGATCATTTTGGGCTAAGCGGATGGCAGATTTTTCTGCTGTCAGTGGTACTCTTCGCGATCACATGGCATGTCCTGCGATCACATAGAAGGATATTGGAAGGGGTGGTCTTGTTCTTCATGATCGCATGGGGAGGCTCGCGATTGCATAGTGTAGGCTGGAGAGGCATCACGATCACGTGAGGATGTTTGCGATCGCGTAGGAGGATTCTGGGGCCAAGGGGTGTTGCTTTTCACGATCGCATGCAGAGGAATGCGGTTGTATGTGTCTGTTGGTGGCTCTTCGTTGTCGTATAGGTACTGGTCGTGAACGCGGTTCACATTTTGGCTCCAAGGGTATTTTATGTCCAGATTTTGGGATTTAACTCATTTTTTCAATTTTTGAGTTTTGGAGTAGGAGAGGAGAAGCTTTTTAAGAGTGATTTCATCCTAATCATGAGAGTAAGTAATTTCTACTTGGTTTTAATTATATATCTTGATTTTTCATAGATTTCTACACCTAAAATATAGAATTTTAAAGTCAAATTTAGAATTTTTGTCTACAACTTAAGATAGTGTGTTTTGAGGTTTTGAAAATCGGTTTGGACTAGAATTTAGAAACTAATCATATACTTAGACTCATGGGATTATGGGCCAATGGGATCGACCCGTAGATTCGAATTTTGACCATGTGGGTCTAGGTTCACTTTTGGTTGACTTTTGAGAATTCATTAAAAATCGAAGCTTTTTGCTTTGAGATTGTGTCCTATAGTATTATATGACCTTATTGAGTATTAATTGGCTAGATTTGGAGCATTTGGAGGTTTCGGATAGAGGAGAAGTGGTTGTAGAAGGTTGAAGTGGTCCCGAAAAGAGGTAAGTCTATTGTCTACCCTTGTTAAGAGGGAATCTACCTTAAATGGACTTAATTGCTATGTCTTACTTGAGTTGAGGGTTGTGTATATGCGAGTGACGAGCGTATATACACAGACCAAGGATTATACCATATTACGGGTAGTTTTAGGCTTCTTTATGCCTTGTTTGATTATGTATTTTTCTTGATACATGATTTATTTAATTGTATGACTATGTGGATTTTCTTATTCAAGCTAGAGATTATGTCTAGGTTAATGATTCCTTATTTGGACATGATGACTCATTCTTGGTATGTCAAGCTATTTGATTTAGCCGTAGTCATACATTACTCTCATGAGCACATATTTCTGCATATTATTTTATGTCCCATGTGCATCATATATACATTATCTCACATGAATACATATTTACATATATATACAATTATACGAGCTGAGTTATGGCATGATAGTACATCCTATGCAGATTGAAGTGATTTTGGTACTGTGAGATATTTTTTCATATTGAGACATATAAGCGGATTGATGACTAATCTCTGAGCCTTTGAGATATATCATTATTGGTACTTGGATATGGATCAGTCCCTTCAGAGTTATATGATCACCCATATTGCATTGATCCCTATGAGCACGTGGACATAAAATTGTGCTTAGTGAAGGGAGACTATGCTAGGTACCCGTACAATGCTGAGTGTGTGTGATTGTGAGGGGCACTTCTGCCAGAAAAATAGGGTGTGATGGATGATTGTTGATTGATACTGATAGTATTGATTCTGTGAAAAGGTTGAGTTTTGAGAATGCAAATACATAATGCACTCATATAGAAGCACCCCTTCAAATGTTAGTTGATACATCTCATCTATATATGCGGATTTGGAGCCTTAAATCATGCTATTTCTTGCATATTATTTATCTTATCTAGATGCGACGTACAAATTATGCTTGATCATTACCTCTGAGAAGCATGCTTATTATCTTCTTTGGTTGTGATTTTTATTACTGATATTTACTATTTTTGGGTTGTTCCTTCTCTTTATTTTTACATGTTGATTATCTGATTATAGAAGTAAGTATCATGTTGGTCTGAGCCTCTCCACTACTTCTTAGAGGTTAGACTTAATACTTATTGAGCATATTGGGTCGGTTATACTCATACTATAATTCTGAACTTCTTGTGTTGATTTAGGTATTAGCCTAGTGGAGTTCAGGGAGGTGTTTAGCTGTTGATATTGGAGTCTCAAGGTAGTGATGCATATCCATTCGCAGACCCTTGGATTTACCTTTCTTTCTTTGTCATTATTGCTCAATTCATTCAGATAATATTGTGAATGTTATTTTAGAACTAGTATTTTGCTTCTCTTAGAAGCTCATGTACTTAGTGACACCAGATCTGGGGATGTTGTGTTATTTTGTATTTGGTTATCAGACTTAGCCTTATCAATGATGTTACTGAATTTGTTTAGACTCATTTTATATGTATATATATATATATATATATATATATATATATATATATATATTTATACACACACACACACTAGTAGTTTTATTTAATGTTTGAGATTGTTGGTTTCCCTAGCCGGCATGTTAGGTGTCATCACAGGCATTGATAGGTTTTGGATTGTGATAGCTAGGTATCAGAGCCTAGGTTGTATAGGTCTTACGAGTCATGAGCATGTCTAGTAAAGTCTTGTGGATCGGTATGGAGACGTCTATACTTATCTTCGAGAGGCTTTGAGACACTTAGGAAACCTTACTTTCTTTCTTTCTCTATCGTCCGACTTTGTTTCATCCTAAAGTTTGAATCTTTACTCTTTTATTCTTTCACATATGGTGAGAATACGTGCATTAGCCACAGTTGAGCAGGAGCTAGGGCCCAGGTTGTAGACGCTACTACATGTAAAGGTCGGTGCAGAGGCAGGGTGAGAGCCCAAACCATGGCACGTGCAACATCACCTACAACCACTTATGCTCGTTCCAGAGCAGTCTCTGAGGAGCCACCTGCAGCTCTAGAGATGGACCAGGTTCTAGATTATATTATTTCATTGGGATCGGCTTGGGTTCCTGAGGGTTTTATTGCTACCCCAGTGATTCAGGATGCCTTGGTTCGTATAGTGAACTTCTTTGAGAGCATGACTAAGGCAGGTGTACTTACCATGGCACCAACTACTTCTCAAGCAGTAAGAGCTCAGACTCGAGCTACTGTAACGACTCGGTCGGTCGTTTTGTGGATTTGAGCATGTTCCCCTTTGTGATGCTTCCCGTATGCTTTTTAAATTTTTTTGTGACTTGTGGAGATGGTTGGATTGGTTTCGGGAAAGTTTTGGAGTGAATTGGAACACTTAGTTCTATGATTGGAAGCTTTAGTTATAAGAATTGACCAAGGATTGACTTTAGAGTAAACAACCTTGGAATGATGTTTTGATAGTTGCAATAGGTTCGTATGGTGATTTTGGATTTAGGCGTATGTCCAAATTTAGATTTGGAGGTTTATAGGTTGATTTGGTGCTAATTATCGAAAGTTAAAAATTCGAAGGTTTGGAAGGTTCATAAGTTTGACCGGGAGTTGACTTTGATGATATCGGATTCGGATTGTTGTTTTCGGATTCAGAATTGATTCGTTATGTCATTTGGGACTTGTGTGCAAAGTTTGGTCATTCTGATTTGGTTTGATAGGAATTAAACATTTGGTTGAAAGTTTAGAAGATTATGAACTTAAGAGAAGTCCAATTGATGGTTGGATCATTGACTTGTAGATGCAGTGATCTTGCATATGGTTGGAGGCTTCGCTTAGGTTCGGGTAGTGCTTACGAACTTTTTGGTATGATTGGATGGGGTTCTGGGTGGCTCGGGTAAGTTTCGGATCACCCAAAGCTTGGTTTTTACTGATGATTGATGGTTCTGGTGTGCTTCGCGATCGCGGAGCAAGTCTCATAATCAAGGAGGCTTATTTAGGCAGCTATGTTTTTGTCCTTCACGTTCGCGAACAGGGTCTCATGTTTGCGAAGTGATGGGGCCATTGGTCTTCGCGTTCGTGAGCGAACGACTCGCGTTCACATTCGAGGAGAGTCTGGATGGGAATCAGCTGGGGTTAGCCATCGCGTTAGCGTGAACAGGATCACGTTTGCGTAGGCTCGGGTTGGCAGTGCATCCCGTTCGCGGGTGGCTGGTCGTGTTCACGATGGGTCTTTTGAGGTAGGAGTTGATTTGTGCTTCGTGAATGCGAGTCATGGGCCATATTCACAAAGGGTATCATTGGGAAGACTTTGAAATTTTCTAATTTCGGGACTTTGACCCATTATTTCATATAGGGATATTCAAAACCGAACTGAAACCGAAAACCGAACAGAAACCGAAGCTTAATGGCTTATTGGTATCGGGTTAACGGTTTAACGGACGGGGAACGGATTGAAATTTTTTTATTAATGGCTTATCGGTTTGTGGGAGGATTATTCAATTTTCTTAACGGATAATCCATTAACCCATTAAGAATATATATATATATATATATATATATATATATATTAAATATCAAAAACCCTTCCACTTCTTCCAGTACTCTATCTCTAAGTTCTAATGTCTAATTCCTAAATAATCAGAACCCTAACGCCTAAACTTCAACCATCAGCCACCAGCAGAATTATAGTTCTCTTGATTCGACCATAATTCAACCAGTTTCAGTAGAAATTCAACCAGCAGCCACCCGCAGTACTCTATCTCCTCGACTTCCAGTCTTCCAGCACTCTATCTTAGTGCCCTAGAATGAAGAGCAAGCTCATATTTTTGCTTTTTAAAATTATAAATATGGCTCCAGCACAGCCTTTGTGTTGATTATTAATATATTGTTACCTTTCTAAGAGAAATGAACAAGAAACAAAGGGAAGGACCACACATTTATTGTAATTTTGCTTCATTTGTGCTATGAATAAATTAATAAAAGCTTAGATACCATTATATTTAATGAGCTAAACTACTGAAATTGTTCCTTTGCATCTAAACCCAGGAAATCATATAGTTATCTCAATGAAATTTGATATCCTTGTATGATCCATGTTATAGCTAGCAAGAGTTACAGTGGCATATCCATTAGAACTACTTTTTTCTTAATTACATCATATCATAGTTGCAGATGACTAATCTGCTAAACAACTCATACATGGCTTGTATAAATATCTGTTAAGCAACTTGTTATTCTCATTCCTTTTCTTTTCTTGTTGCAGTGACTCATACATGACTGAAAATATACAAAGTGATAAAGTGATGGTGGGTGAAAGTGGGGCTTCTAATTCAACTGCAATAAGTCAAGCTCAAACAGCGGAGTCAAATATAACCAAAAAAGGGAAAAAAGGTCTATTGTATGGGATCATTTTACAGAAATTATTACTTCTGAAGGGAGTACAAAAGCAAAATGTGACTATTGCTTTATTGAGTATTATTTTAAGACCAAAGACGGTACGCCGACACTTCTTACTCATATGAATAAGTGTCCTAAACGCCCTGCTATTGTTGATAAAAAATCAAATTTAGGCTTTCAATCTGTTCCGGGGGGTAGTCAGGGTGACGTAGCTGTTGTTACTTGAAAATTTGATCAAGAAAAATGTAGGAAGGCATTATGTCGTATGGTAATAGTTGATGAGCTTCCTTTTAGCTTTGTTGAGAAAGAAGGTTTTAGACACTTTATGAAAGAGGCGCAAAATTATTTTCGGATCCCTTCCCGTAGTACTGTAACTAGGGATTGTTTTGATCTTTTTAATGAAGAAAAGCAAAAGTTGAAGAGGTCTTTTATAGAAACAAAACAAAGAGTATGTATTACCACTAATACCTGCACTTCTATACAAAGAATTAATTGCATGTGTATCATTTCCCATTGGATTGATAGTGAATGGAATATGCATAAGAGAATAATTAATTTTTGTCCTATTGTTAGTTATAAAGGCGAAGATATGGCAAATGGTATTGATAGGTACTTACGTGAGTGGGGGATAAATAAGATCTTCACTTTCACAGTTGATAATGCAAGCTCAAATGATGTGACAGTAAAAGAATTGTCTAAGCAATTAACAAAAATGGGAACTAATTTGATGAATGGTACTCACCTTCGTGAAATGTATGGCTCACATCATGAATCTGGTGGTCCGGGATGGTTTAAAAGAATCTTCAGTGTCTATTGAACGTGTTAGGTGTGCTGTGAGATATGTTAGGCAGTCTCCTGCGAGGTTGAAGTGGAATGTTTTGATGACGAACAACTCAATTGTAAAAAACCTTTATGCTTAGATGTTTTACTTGATGTTGCGCAGGGCTGTTGAATTTGAAAGTGCATTTTCACATTATGCTTCTAGTGAAATTGGCTTGAGACATTATCTTGAGCATTCTTATGTTGATGTTGATATGCCTATATTTATCGCACGACTCATTATTTTAATTTGTTTCTTCAGATTTAGCCAGCAATGGAAAAGACCCTTCCGTAATTGACGTGTAGTTTTAATATATCTGGTAAGAATTCTAATTTAACTCATCAAGGCTTCAAGTATTTGTTGTATATAAGTGTGTATTTACTCTCTTACGTACTATGCATCAGAAGATCCCAGGCTTGGCTTAGTTTAGCTTATTTTCCTACCCTACAACAAGATTGTTTAAGCTGTTGTCTATGGTTCACCTCTGCTTTTATTTTTTTAAACTAATGCATGCGGTCTATGTTTAATAGAAGAACAGCAGTGTTGTGCCACAACTTTTATCCCACAATATTGATGATAGTACTGTCTTGAATTATGTTATGGGGAAAGAGCGCATCTGTGTTTCCTGTAAATTGTTTACTGCTTATTATCCATCCATATTTCTATACATAACTGCCTTTTGCTCGGTGCTATTTGTATGGTTAATGATATAGCATGAAATGCTTGGTTGAGAGTTTAAGTTAGAAATTGTGGGCATAACTGGAGTTGGTGCAAACTGGAACCATCTTTTGTTTGGTTTTGGTTCGTGGCTTGTGCTTCGACTTCTGTTCAGATGCTAATGTATGCTGATGATACTGTGAAAAAGGGGTACTTTTACGTTCACCTTGCTCTATTCTGAAATGGTTTGTGTGGTCTTCAACTCTTCTTATTGCCTCAAGATCGTAGTATTTATCAGTCGCTACTTCATTGCCTAATGCTGAAATTTGGTGTATGCATATTTTTTACAGGGATCTGCTCACTTATGGATTAAGCTGTTGTTTGAACTTTGAAGCTATAGAAATTCAAGCATTGTTAGGCGTTAGCTGCAGGCCAAACATTTCTATGTAATCTTCTCACTTATAGATTAATCATTTTGAAATATGTATTCTGGACTCACTTTGAATATAGACTGAAATTTCCTATTCTGAATTTGTATGCTAGGCGTTAACAGACATATGTATGTCTGGACTCATGTAATGTAGGCTTCTTTGGGATTTAATGGTAGGCGTTAACAGATATGTATGTCTGAACTCATATGTAGTCTGCTTTGGGATGTGATGTAGCCTACAATGTGTTCTACTTTTTTCACTTTACAACACATGACACACTATATCATTCTTATGTAGGCGTTAAAAGACATGTATGTCTGAACTCAGTCTGTAATTTCCTATTCTGAATTTGTATGCTAGGCGGTCAGCAAACAATTAATGCACGCAATATAGATTGAATTAGGCCGATAAATCGCCCGATAAAAGCTAAACCGATACCAATCTGCCTGATATCTTATCGGGTGGCTAGCGGATTAATACATTTAAAAGCCTATAACCGTTAAGCCAAACCGTTAAGAGTAATTAACCGCCCAATCCGCCCGATAAGCAGCCCTAATTTCATATGTTGATCCCTACACTTGGAGAGGGGCAATGTTTTAAGAGGATTTTCACACAATGCAAGAGGTTAAGTGGATTCTACTTAATTTTAATATTATATATCTTGTTTCCCATGGATTATTACACATAGATTATGGGATTTGGAAATTTTAACTATGATTATGGAGAGTAAAAAATGGAGATTTGAACCCAGATTTGGAGTCGAATTTGGATGGAACTTGTATATTTGGACTCGTATTCAAATGAGTAGTCGGGATTTGTGACCTTTGTTGGGTTCCGGTAAGCGTGACTTTTTGGTTGACTTTTTGCAATCTGATAAAGATTGAATTTATTGTTTGGAATCGATTTTTATAGCCTTGTTTGACGTTATTGAGTTATTTTGGCTAGACTTGACCCGTTCAGAGGTCGATTCGAGAGGCAAAGGCCCTTTGGAATATTGATTGTCGTGCTTTGAGGTAAGTATCTTTCCTATGCTTGGCTTGAGGGTATTTTTTCCCCGTAGACTATGATGTTTTCTATGTGTTGGGGGTGACGGGCGTACATGGTGACGAGCACATATATGTACACCATGGTTATTCATTATCCAGGTAGACTTTAGGCTATTATGTGCCTTATTTTTCTAACACGCCTTCGTGTTGCCGTATTTTCTCTACTTGCATGATTACTTGCACTGTTATTCATGCTAGAAATTATGTCTAGACTATATGCTTATCCGTTTGAGGCATGATATGGCTATTTTGCTATGTTGCATTGTTTGCCTTGGTTGTAGCCATAATATTATATATGTGTGTTATATCACCATCTCGGTATACTTCTTACATGTTATCTCATATATTGTTAGTGTCCTTACTTGTATGACACGGATTTTAGTGGATTTGTGGCACTTTGGTATAGGTTGTACGATATATTGATTTCTAATACTATGAGATGTTGGCATATTGTGATTTGAGCAAATTAATGAATGCACTGGAGCCACAGAGCTGTGTTGATATTGATGGTGAGGTGACACGTACGCCATCCCCCATATTGGGATGAATGGTATTGATATTAAGGTGACACATGCGTTAGGCCATTTGGGTTGAGTTACGATGATCGTTGAATTTGAATCCGATTAACGCTTAGGTTAGGATCCGCCCCTCCAAAATCAGGAGATAACCCATGTTACTTTGGGCCCTGTAAGTGCAGGTAGTTGGTATGTGCATAGTGAGGAGTTTTATGCCATGCACCCGTATAGTGATGAGATTGTGCTTACTTGATGATTTAACACTGAATTAATTGATTTTGACATTGATAATTGTCATGCAGGCATGTAGACGTATCTTCCTCATGCTAATTGATACTTTATATTTTGAAATTAATGCCTTAATTGATTTGTTTGGACAGCATGCCTATATTCCTGCTAATGTGATCAAGCTGAACTTGTTATTCTTGAGCTACTGTTCATTTTGTTGTTATCATTATGTTGTTATTTTTATTGTTGGCTATTGGAAGTGAGTAGCGAACTTTGTCAATCTCGTCACTATCTTCAATCCGAGGTTAGGCTTGCTACTTACAGAGTACATAGGGTCAGTTGTACTCATACTACACTCTGCACTTTATATATGAATCCAGGTGCTGCTGATAGAGTTGATTGCTAGAGAGCCGTACTAGTACTTGTTAGAGATTTCAAGGTAGCAGTGTTGTTCCGTTCGCAGGCTTTGGATCCCCTTACCTTACTTTTGTAATTACTGTTTATGTTCTTCAGATAGTATTGTATTGTTTTTAGACTATTGTACTTATTTATTCTATAAAGCTTATGTATTCATTGACATCAGGTTCTAGGATGATATTTTAGTTGTATCGCTATTTGGCTACAATTATATATCTTATTCCTCTTTTGCGACTATTTCTTACTATTATTGAAGTTTATTTTTGTATATTGAATGTTGGCTTGCCTAGCAAGCAGTGTTAGGCGCCATTATGACTTTTGTGGGATTTTTGTTCATGACAAGTTGGTATCAGATCACTAGGTTACTTAGGTTTACAAGTCATGAGTAAGTCTAGTAGAGTTTTGCGGATCGGTATGGAGACATCCATATTTATCTTCGAGAGGCTAAAGAGCTGTTAGGAAAACCACTATTTCATTTATTCTCTATCGTGCATATTTGTTTACCCTTAAGTCTAAATACTTACTCTTTCATTCTCTCACAGATGAGAGGACTCGATTGTCAGGTGCAGTTGAGTAGACTAGGGTTGTGAGAGGTTGTAACGACTCAGCTGGTCATTTTACGTTGTAGCCCCATTCCCTCATTTACTGCTTATTCTATTCTTAATTGTTGTTATGTAAATTTCCGGGGTAGTTGATTTGGTTCCGGGGATGTTTCAGAATGAATTAGGACACTTTGTCCCAAGGTTAGAAGCCTAAGTTGAAAGAGTTGACCGGATGTGGCTTATGTGTAAATGACCCCGGAATGGAGTTTTGATGGTTCTGATAGCTCCGTATGGTGATTTTGGACTTAGGAGTGTGTTCGGATATTGATTTGGAGGTCCGTAGGTGATTTTGGCTTGAAATGGCGAAAGTTGGAAAATTAGAAGTTTGGAGAGTTGTGAAGTTTCATCGAGAGTTGACTTTGTGGCTACCGAGCTTAGAGTTTGGTTCCGGGAGTTGGAATAGGTCTGTTGTGTCAATTATGACTTGTGTGCAAAATGTAAGGTCAATCGGAGTTGATTTGATATGTTTCAGCATCAATTGTAGAAGTTGGAATTCATTAGTTTTCATTAGGCTTGAATTGGGATGCGATTCGTGTTTTTTATGTTGTTTGATGTTATTTGAGGCCTCGACTAACTTCGTATCATGTTTTAGTACTTGTTGGTATGTTTGATTGAGGTCCTGGGGGCCTCGGGAGTGATTTGGATTGAAATCGGATTGGATTTTGGAATTTTAGAGGAGCTGGTGTGTTCAAGTCTGGTGCAACCGCACCTGCGAGGAATGGGCCACAGGTGTGGAGCCGTAGAAACGGCTAAGGGGGTCGCAGGTGCGGTCCATCGTGTGTTGGGAAGTGGTCGCACCGCATATGCGGATTTTGGGAGGCAAAGCTGAGGTCCGCAGAAGCGAAAGTTTTCTCGCACAAGCGCACCTGCAAATGCGAGATTGGGACCGCAGGTGCGTGAGGCTGGGCATCCAGTGTTGTCCGCAGAAGCAGAATTTGACCGTAGAAGCGGTATCGCAAGAGCGGAGAAATAGGGCGCAGATGCAAGATATCTGGGCAGAATTTAATTCGAAGAGTTTGAGGCTTTTTCTCATTTTAAAACTTTTGAAGCTCTGTTAGAGGCGATATTTTTGAGAAGGGTTCCACGAGATTTCTTGAGGTAAGCCACTTTTGATCATTTTTAGTCATTAATATTGAATACCCATTGAATTCCCACGTAGTTTATGTATTTTTAAGGTGGAATTTTGAGAGTTTTGGGATAGGCATTGGAGAGTAAGAATTGGGGATTTGAGTGGAATTTGGTGTCGGATTTGAGTAATTTTGGTATGGTTGGACTCGTGGTTGAATGGGTATTCAAAATTTGTAACTTTTGTTGGATTCCGAGATATGATCCCGGGGTTGACGTTTTGAGTTAACTTTTTGATTTTTGATTAAGAACTTAGCTTTATCATATGGAATTAATTCTTATAGCTTTTGTTGATTGTATTGAGTTATTCGTGGCTAGATTCGAGGCATTCGGAGGCCGATTCACGAGGCAAGGGCTTATTGGAGTAAAGATTTGTACGGTTTGAGGTAAGTAACACTTCTAAACTTGGTTCTGAGGGGTATGAATCCCTGAATTTTGTGTTATGTAATCGGTGTTGAGGGTGATGCACATGCTAGGTGACGGGCGTGTGGGCGTACACCGTAGAAATTATGACTTAGTCGATCCTGTGGAACTGTGTAGTCATCTTATCTTAATATTATTAGTGTACTCTATGTGTTAGAGAATTTGAGCTGTGAATTATGTTAGAAATCATATTTATGATATATACTAGTACTAGTAGGACCCACAATGGTCGTTCTTTTGATATTGAATTATTTGCTTAATTTGTAGTTATGTACTAAGTCGCATTCATCATTGCATATCATATCTCAGTCTATGTTATCATTTATTGTCACATCTTGTATCATTGTTTTGGGCTGATTGGCATGAGTGTTGTGAGCCCGAGAGACTGGAGAGATTGATGACTGAGTGAGGCCAAGGGCCTGTTTGTGAGTGATATTGATGGGATCGGGTTGCACGCCGCATCGGGTACTATTAATTCATGATGGTATTGGATTGCACGCTGCAACAGGTATTATTGATTCATGAGGGGATCGGGCTGCGTACCACAGCTGGTTTTATTAGCGCTTGGACAGGATGCACCCCTCCGAAGTCGGACAGACCAGCAGTAAGCGCAGGTACCATATAGTGCTGAGTGACTGAGTGTGATGAGCGAGAATTATGACAGTCAGATTGAGTACTTTGAGAGTGTGAGTAAGTGAGGTTTTCATTGTATTGAAAGAATTAATGGAACAGTTGCAAGAGTTACTGGATAAAGGGTTCATCAGGCCTAGTGTTTCGCCTTGGGGTGTACCAGTGTTATTTGTTAAGAAGAAGGATGGTTCTATGAGAATGTGTATTGACTACCGATAGTTGAACAAGGTGACCATCAAGAACAAGTATCCACTATCGTGCAATGATGATTTGTTTGATCAGTTTCAGGGTGCGAGGGTATTCTCGAAGATTGACTTGAGGTCGGAGTATCACCAATTAAAGATTAGGGCTTTGAATATTCCTAAGACTGCTTTCAGGACTTGTTACGGGCATTATGAGTTTTTGATGATGTCTTTTGGTTTGACTAATACCCCAGCAACTTTCATGCATTTGATGAACAGTGTGTTCTAACCTTGTTTGGATTTTTTTATCATTGTGTTCATTGATGATATCGTGGTGTATTCCTGTAGCGTTGAGGAGAACGAGCAATATTTGAGTATCGTGCTTTAGAAATTGAGTGAGAAGAAATTGTATGCTAAGTTCTCCAAGTTCGAGTTCTGGTTGGAATATATGGCATTCTTGTATCATGTGGTATCCAGTGATGGGATCAAGGTGGACCGGAAGAATATTTAGGAGTTTGGAGTTGGCCTAGACCTTCTACCGCTATAGAGATCCAGAGCTTCTTGGGTTTGGTTGATTATTACCATCGCTTCATAGAGGGATTTTCAACTATTGCATCTCCATTGACTAAGTTGACTCAGAAGGACGCTCCATTTATATGATCAGATGAGTGTGAGGAGAGCTTTCAAAAGCTCAAGAATGCTTTGACTACAGCTCTAGTGTTGGTTTTTCCTTCAGGATCGGGATCATATACAACTTATTATGATGCTTCGCGGGGTGGAATTTCATGTGTGCTGATGCAGGACGGTAGGGTGATTGCCTACACGTCGCGCCAGTTGAAGCCTCATGAGAAGAACTATCTAATGCATGATTTGGAGTTAGCAGCTATTGTACACACCTCAAGATTTGGAGGCATTACTTATATGGCATGTCTTGTGAGGTGTATATGGATCATCGAAGTCTCCAGCATCTGTTTAAATAGAAAGATTTGAATTTGAGGTAACAAAGATATTTGGAGTTGTTGAAGGACTATGATATCACTATTCTTTATCAGCCGGGGAAGGCCGATGTGGTAGCAAACGTCTTGAGTAGAAAGACGGAGAGTATGGGGAGTTTTTCATTCCAACTTGGGGAAAGGCCTTTGGCTATGGATGTTTAGGCTTTGGCCAACAGATTCATGATATTGGATATTTCGGATCCTAGAAAAGTTCTTCTTTGTGTTGTATCTGAGTCATCCTTGTTTGAGTGCATCAAGGCTTGTCAATATGATGATCCATATTTGCTTGTCCTTAAGGACACAGTGTAGCGAGGTATGCTAAGGAAGTGACTATTGGTGATGATGGTGTGTTGCGGCTTCAGGGCCAAATTTGTATTCCTAATGTGGATGAGTTGAGAGAGTTAATTCTTGTAAAGGCTCATATTTCGCTGCATTCTATTCATCCCGGTTTTATGAGGATGTACCGTGACTCGAAGGAACATTATTGGTGGCAGAGGATGAGGAAGGACATTGTTGGTTATGTTGCACGGTGTTTGAATTGTCAGTAGGTCAAGTATAAGCATCAGGGAACTGGTGGTTTGCTTCAAAGGTTAGACATACCAGAGTGGAAGTGGGAGCATATCACTATGGACCTTATGGTATGCTTGCCATGGATTGGAGAGATTTGACGTTATTTGGGTCATTGTTGACAAACTGCAAACTTGTGCATTTCATTCGAGTCATGACTTCCTACATTTCGGAGAAGTTGGCTAAGATCTACATCAAGGAGATTGTCCGCTTGCATGGTGTACCTATTTCTATCATCTCGTATCATGGCACTCAGTTTACTTTTCATTTTTGGGGAGCGGTTCTGCGTGAGTTGGGCATGCAGGTTGAGTTGAGTACTGCATTTCACCCTTAGACGGATGGTTAGTCCAAGCAGATCATTCAGATTTTGAAGGATATGTTGATATCATATGTCATAGATTTTGGAGGCCAGTGGGATCAGTTTCTTCCATTAGCGGAGTTTGCATACAATAACTTTTAGTCGAGCATCCAGATTGCACTGTTTGAGGTGTTATATAGGAGGAAATATCGTTCCCCTATTGATTGGTTTGAGCAGAGTGAGGCTAGATTATTGGGTACAAATTAGGTTAGTGATGCGTTAGAGAAGGTGAAATTGATTTAGGAGCGGCTTCGTACAGCACAGTCCAGGCAGAAGAGTTATGCTGACAGGAAGTTTTGTGATGAAGCTTTCATGGAAGGTGAGAAGGTTCTTCTCCGAGTGTAAGGCCCCGTGAAATTTTGCAAAGGAAAATAAAAAAAATAATGTTTTATGGTGCCGGACTAGGCTTACACGGCTCGGACCTTTTGGGTTGAACAATGCACCGGAAAGTAAAGAAAATTTTTTGGCGAAAAAATGCGTTTCTGCGGTCCATTATGCGATCGCAGAATCCCTCTACAGGCTGCATAATGGCCGCAGAAGTGAGGAAGAAGAGGGTCAGTATGGATGCAATTATTCGGTCGACTATGCGACCACATAACTGTTCTGCGGTTCATTATGCGACCGTAGAACAGTTATGCAGACCGCATAGTGACCGCAGATACAGACAGCTTTTTGGTCATTTTGGTCAACAATTATGCGACCGATATGCGGTCCGCATATTGATTATGCGATCCTAGAACCTGTTCCGGAGCTTCATTTTTGGATTTTTAAAACCCGACCCTACTTCGTTAAATAAACGTTTTGGGCCATTTTTTAGCTATAATCTGATATTTTAGAGTGAGAGAGAGTACCCTAGAGTGAGAAGGTGTTCTTTAATAATTGTTCTTCAATTCTTGCTCAAGTTTTGGAAGATTAAGAAGGGAAACTCACTAGGTCTTCATCCTAGAGGTAAGATTCTACACCCTAACCCCTAATTTCGAAATTATCTAAAAATGGGTAATTA
>AWOL01S0027084.1:1599-33382 GCA_000715115.1 Nicotiana otophora | reverse complement strand
AAAATAGATTGAAGTTGCTAAGAATTCCGGCACATTTAGAGTGTAAGGAAGCTCAAGTGAGGTATGTTGGCTAAACTCGTCTTTAAGAATTGGAATTCCCATTATCCTTGTAAGTTCCAAGATGTTGATTACAAATCGAGTACTCCGATAAGTTTTAAAAAAATGATATATGTTCAATTCGTGTTTCAAATGCTCTTATCATATTGCATTATAAATTAAGGATGTATTCCAAACTATGGATTGTGTATCCACGTATTATAATTTCAAGTCATGATTTATGTGAAAGTTATTATGCCAAGTTGTGTAGAGATTGGGATTGTGATATACTTCTACCCGCATATATTGGGGTGAGGCGGCATGATGCTTTGTGTATGATTTTGATATTGTTGTTACACCTCCACCAGCATATATATTGGGGTGAGGCTGTCACGACCCAAACCGATGGGCCACAACGGGCACCTAGTACCGTACTCAACCGAGTACCAACATAATGTATCTTTTAATATCATAATATTATAAATAACTGAGCCGGAAACTACCGTGAGATAAGTAGAATACAACATGAAATACCAACTTATACTTAAGACATACGGGCCTATAAGGCCAAAACAATCACTCGTACACTGAACATAGGCCAACAAGGCCATACAGTCTTTTATATACATGACATCTGTCTACAAGCCTCTAAGAATATATAATTGTCATAAAGGTCAGTACATAGCCTCGCCATACCAAACAATACACGTCTAAATCATACTGACCAATAAGTAACTCTGGAGCAAATAGACCGCACTAACATCTTCCGCCGAGCTGATAGCCTACTTGGAGGACTCTCGACCTCTCTATTCGGACCTGCGGGCATGAAACGCAGCGTCCCCAGGCAAAAGGAATGTCAGTACAAATAATGTACCAAGTATGTAAGGAATAGAAATTAGTAAACAATAGACATGAGAGAAACATGGAGTAAAAGACTCAACATGTAAGTTTGAATAACTCTGTGAATCATTAATATTCACAATATCATGCATATGCGTATAAATGTCATACCATGCTTAGGTATATGCGTTCATAACATCATCAAGCCTCTAAGGACATCCCATCATATCGTCTCGGCCACTGTGGGAAAATCATCAACGTATACCAGCTGATCATGTGGTGGTGCATATATAATGCCGTAACATTTTCCCATATCACATATACATATAATATACGCGTATATAACGTCATCTGGTCATGGGTCAATATACATATATAAATGCATTAAATGCACAAGAATTTCGTTAATAAGATTTCTCGCAATGTCATAAAATTCAATATGCCTTTCGGATAAACTTTTTCAAATACGTATTTTTCTGAGACCCATGAACAGAAGATATAATAATAATTCACATGGGGAATCAAGAATATAGACACCTCTAGTATTTCTATGAATAGAGTCATTTATGAAAGTTGCGTATTTTGCTCGTTTCATTTATATTATTTGGATCATGGCAAAAAGAAAGAAGGGATAGCCTTAACATACCTGAACCAATTCTGTTTGAAATCCCTCTAACCCACGTCTTTTGCGAAAAACACATAACGGCAGATCGAAGTAGGGAAAAATCCGTATGATATTCTTGAGAAAGATTGTACCGTACTCCCTTAGAATCGTAAAATTCCGTTGCTATTATGCTAAGAAGTCTCGTATGAATTTTGTTTCAAGAAAACTCACGTTACTACCATTCAAATGCTTGTATGAATTGTTGAAGCATTTTCATCCGTTACTTAGTATTAGTAAGTAATGAAAAGCATTTTCATCTGTTACTTAGTATTAGTAAGTAATGACCATTTTCAT
Organism: Nicotiana otophora; assembly: GCA_000715115.1. Lineage (NCBI taxonomy): Eukaryota > Viridiplantae > Streptophyta > Magnoliopsida > Solanales > Solanaceae > Nicotiana > Nicotiana otophora. The sequence continues at coordinate 31,548 of AWOL01S0027084.1, read as the reverse complement.
TAGAGAAGCCTTTTGTATTTAGTGGGTGTGGGCCCCACTTATGTGTGACTAAGCCACAAAATCCTCTAAATAAGCCACCACCTCCTTAAGCATATGACTAGATGTCAACTTGCTGCCAACTTTCTTGGATCAACTACTAATTACTTATTGGCCCATTCTTATATCAATATTCCGCGTAATCTTCTTGGGTTATCTCTTTTATCTTAACTTACGTCTCGCACATGCTCCTTATCTATCAATAACATCTCGGGCAGGAACCCTTACTTCCTCTCCTTTACGTCATATTTGCATAATGTTCTGGAATTGTAGCATATCTGTAGGATTTGGGTAAGTGCAATCCCATTCCTTTCTCATTGTTATCGCATTCTTCCTTTACCATTCCGTAGTTACTAGAACCACTTAATTCTGTTTTAATGTCACATCACTCCATATTCCCTCATTTAGGGGAGTACTAGGATTTAGTGCTACGATTATCTATGTATAGATGTTTTACCTCTTCATCTTTGGCGTCTTTTCACATCATCGATGACCCTTACTCGCCTCGCGGTAATCCTTCTGTACCAAGGATAATAAATTTCCTTACTTGCGAGGGTGACACTTAGTATAATTGGCACATACGATCCCTTAAGCTGAACTTTGCTCACATTGCTTGCTTTAGGGAAGCGTCTTCCCGAATGACCATTCTCTGAATTTCTCATGAATCTCTTCTGTTGTCCATTCTATTATCACCGGAACGAAATCTGAAATTCTGATGACATCGACCATTATCAAATCATTCAGTCCCTAATTCAAGTTTAGTTTATCTTGTGCACCAATCCATATTGATTTCTATTACTTTGGGTCTAACATTTCCTTCCGGTAATCACGTTAGAGTCACAAAATTATTTCTCGAAATGAGGATGTGACTTTATGACCTATACTCTTTTGTTGCCCCAAGGCCTGTCACCTCTCGTATTTTCCTTACTTTGTCTATAGACTCTGTAATACTGTCATTTTTTTCCTACCATTGTCATCCATGTATCATATCTTACTCATAGTACTTCATTAACTCTCTCATTATTTCCCTCTAACATTTATGTCTATTACTTTATTCTGAAAACTCGAACATGACATTCTTTTGCTTTTAGCTCCCATTGCTCCATCTACTGGCTCTTCGGGTTGTCTAACATTCTTTCTCTACTAGGGACAGGAGCCATACTAAGGTAATATTTATCCCTTCCATGCTTCCAGTGCCTATCTTTGTAAAAACAATTTTGAACATTCTAGTATTCATATCTAGCTGTACTATTCTAGAGTGCACCATCTGGGTATCTCACAAGGGAATCTATTAGCACCTTTGTAATATCCTTCGGAAATGTCAACTAACACAAACAATCCATTCACTATTTTGGGTTACTCTAACCCCAGTCGGATCCTGATATCCCGTTCTTTTCTTAAACTACACCTGTTAGCCCCCAATAGGGTATAACTAAGATGGGTGTGGCCAATTATACATACCTCTGTTATTGTTGAAAGTAACTCAAAAGGCTTATATTCCTATGCCTGAATTATAAATATTGATAATCTTCATTAACTGAGCGCCTCGTACCCTTCTTCATCTTGCTTCTTTTACTTATTGAAACTTATATCTATCTTCTGAATCTCTCATTGCCTTTCACCATATGGGTAGATATTCTTGCCTTAAGGCTCCTTATCAAGAAGCTTACACATTTTAGTACACACATGATCTGCTGAAAACCTCACATTTACTCATCATAAGCATGATGCAAAATTGAGTTCCTCTGACTTAACTATTCCACAGCTATATCTCTCACCAACCGTCTTTCTAAATATAGGCATCGTTGTATTACGAATAAGATAGAGTTTGGGAAATTGAATTCTTACAATTAAGCTCTACCACACGATCTAGAGTAAGAAGAAAGAATTATAGTCCTATATTACATGTAGCCTCTTGCTTATAAGTGTGGTGCACAACACACCCATAAACAAGACTTTACTAGATACGGCTTGTAGACTCCCTAGGACAGAACTGCTCTGATACCACTTTTGTCACGACCCAAACCGATGGGCCGCGACAGGCACCTGGTACCTTACTCAATCGAGTACCAACATAACGTATCTTTTCGTATCATACTATCATAGATAACTGAGCCGAAGACGCTACCGTGAGATAAGTAGAATACAACATGAAATACCAACTTATATTTAAGACATACGGGCCTATAAGGCCAAAATAATCACTCGTATACTGAACATAGGCCGACAAAGCCATACAGTCTTTTACGTACATGACATCTGTCTACAAGCCTCTAAGAATACATAATTATCATAAAGGTCGGTACAAAGCCACGCCATACCAAACAATACATGTCTAAATCATACTGACCAAATAAGCAACTCCGGAGCAAATGGAGCGCACCAACACCTTCTGCCGAGCTGATAGCCTACTTGGAGGACTCTCTACCTCTCTATTCGGACCTGCGGGCATGAAACGCAGCGTCCCCAGACAAAAGGGGCGTCAGTACAAATAATGTACCGAGTATGTAAGGAATGAAAATCAGTAAACAATAGACATGAGTGGAGTAAAAGACTCAACATGTAAGTCTGAATAACTCTATGAATCATTAATATTTACAATGTCATGCATATGGGTATAAATGTCATACCATGCTTACGTATATGTGTTCATAACATCATCAAGCCTATGAGGGCATCCCATCATATCATCTCGGCCACTATGGGCAAATCATCAACGTATACCAGCTGATCAGGTGGTGGTGCATATATAACGCCGTAATCTTTTTCCATATCCCATATACATATAATATACGCGTATATAACGTCATCTGGTCATGGGTCAATGTACATGTATAAATGCATGAAATGCATAAGAATTTCGTTAATAAGATTTCTCGGAATGTCATAAAAATTAATATGCCTTTCAGATAAACTTTATCAAATACATATTTTTCTGAGACCCATGAACAGAAGATATAATAATAATTCACATGGGGAATCAAGAATATAGACACCTCTAGTATTTCTATGAATAGAGTCATTTATGAAAGTTGCGTATTTTGCTCGTTTCATTTATATTATTTGGATCATAGCAAAAAGAAAGAAGGGATAGCCTTAAGATACCTGAACCAATTCTGTTTGCAATCCCTCTAACCCACGTCTTTTGTGAAAAACACGTAACGGCGGATCGAAGTAAGGAAAAATCCGTATGATATTCTTGAGAAAGATTGCACCCTACTCCCTTAGAATCGCAAAATTCCATTGCTATTATGCTAAGAAGTCTCGTATGAATTTTGTTTCAAGAAAACTCACGTTACTACCATTCAAATGCTTGTATGAATTGTTGAAGCATTTTCATCTGTTACTTAGTATTAGTAAGTAATGACCATCTTCATTAGAGAAGCCTTTTGTATTTAGTGGGTGTGGGCCCCACTTATGTATGACTAAGCCACAAAATCCTCTAAATAAGCCACCACCTCTTTAAGCATATGACTATATATTAACCTGCTGCCAACTTTCTAAAATCCCACGTGGATTGTCATCCCCCTTATAATTATCCAACAAATCTCACTTAAATATTTATCCACAAATCCAATAATTAATCAATTATCCACATAATTAAGAATTATCTCAAATTACTTAAAATACTACTCAATTTTAACACACTTTGTATACTTTACTATTATGGTCATGTGGTACCTTGTATGGCACTAGTCCATAAATACCGAGTATTTTAGCTCGGACCGTATTTTACCCCAACATATCAAACTTTGACGAAAATTCATTTTCTTTGATTTGCTTACCCTCTCACCTTCACGAATTTACTCATCACTTGTTTGAAATAGTATAATGCTTATAATCTCAAAATAATCTCCTTCCCGAACTTACGTCGATTAGCTTACGACGAAACTTTAACGTACGAAAATGCGGAATGTAACATCTCATTTCCGAGCTTATATCAATTTACTTATGGCGTACTTCCACGTATGAAAACATGGGGTGTAACAGAGGCGGCAGGGCTGCTTTGTGTATGATTTTGGCGTTGTTGNCTTGTATGGCACTAGTCCATAAATACCGAGTATTTTAGCTCGGACCGGTATTTTACCCCAACATATCAAACTTTGACGAAAATTCATTTTCTTTGATTTGCTTACCCTCTCACCTTCACGAATTTACTCATCACTTGTTTGAAATAGTATAATGCTTATAATCTCAAAATAATCTCCTTCCCGAACTTACGTCGATTAGCTTACGACGAAACTTTAACGTACGAAAATGCGGAATGTAACATCTCATTTCCGAGCTTATATCAATTTACTTATGGCGTACTTCCACGTATGAAAACATGGGGTGTAACAGAGGCGGCAGGGCTGCTTTGTGTATGATTTTGGCGTTGTTGTTACACCTCCACCCGCATATATTGGGGTGAGGTAGTAGGGCCGCTTCGTTCATGATTTGGTATTGTTGTGGCACCACCACCCATATCTATATATTGGGGTGAGGCGGTATAGCCGCTTTGTGTTGTTATTGGTATCATTGATGCATTTCCACCTGCATACATTGGGGTGAGGCGGTATAGCCTCTTTGTATAGGTTCTCGGTACTGTGGTTATATATCCACCCGCATACATTGGGGTAAGATGGTAAGGCCGCTTGAGTAGAGTTGTGGTATTGTACTTACACCTCCACCTGCATTCATCGGGTGAGGCGGCAGCGCCGCTTTGTGTGAAGATGGTTACAGAGAATCTCATTTTAAATCCTCTAAATGTTATTGATAGCTCTTAATAAGCTTGCTCTGGTTTAAACGGTTATCTATATTATTCTATTGTCGTCGTGATTCATCATATTCATATTGTGTTTCTAAATTCTTAAATTGGTGATTGGTTTTCATACTAGTACTATTCGACGGTACTAACGTCCTTTTTGCCGGGGCACTGCATCTTTAAATGGATGCAGGTGGTTCCACAACAGGAGGTATTGATTAGTGATAGCAGCACACCTTCTTCCCAGCTGACTTGGTGAGCCCCACTTTATTCTGAGGTCATGTATCTTTTGTTCTTTGTGTATTCTGTTTGAGGTATAGCCGGGACTTTATTGTCAGCATTATCATTCTACTCTTCTTTATTTATAGAGGCTCCGTAGACATAGTGTGGGTTGTGTATTGGTGCTGGGAAAGACAAACTATATTATATTGTAGTTGTATTACTTGTCCCATTTGAGACTTTAAAAAAATGATGAAAACTATCGGTAATGAATTGGTATTGTAGACATGATCACGTTTTTTTCTAATTAAGGAAAATATGTATTATCTTCATTCGTAGATGAGTTTGGGTAGAGGGAAATCCAACAGGCTTGCTCGGTCTGGTTCACTCGGTTGAGCGCCAGTCGCGCTCCGCGATTTTGGGGCGTGACACCGAGTTTCGTCTATAAAGGGTGTGATGAGATTTGGGAAGAAGGGAAAGTTGAGCCCTCGATATATTGGTCCTTTCGAGGTGTTCAAGAGAGTTGGTGAAGTGGCCTATAGACTTGCTTTGCCACCCAGCTTGTCGGGAGTTCATCCGGTGTTTTATGTTTTCATGCTTCAGAAGTATTATGAGGATCAATCACATGTGTTGGATTTCAGTTCAGTGCATATGGATGAGAATATGGCTGATGAGGAGGAGCCAATGGCCATTTTGGATAGGCAGGTTCGGAAGCAGTGGTCCAATAATATTGCATCAGTGAAGGTCTAGTGGAGAGATCAATTGATCGAGGAGGGGACTTGGGAGATCGAGCATAATATGCAGAGCATATATGCTTATCTTTTTGGTATCTTAGGTACAATTCTAAACCCATTCGAGGACGAACATTTACTTAAGAGGGGGAAAATACAATGCACCGGCTGGTCATTTTGTGTATTTGAGCCATGTTCCCCTATTTGATGCTTCTTATGTACTTGTTTGTTGTTTTGTCACTTGCAGGGATGGTTGGTTTTGTTTCGGGAGAGTTTAGCAGTGAATTGGAACACTTAGTTCCATGGTTGGAAGCTTTAGTTATAAGAGTTAACCAATATTTGATTTTTTTTAAAACGGCCTCAGAATGGTATTTTAATGGTTTCAATAGGTTGGTATGGTAATTTTGGACTTAGGCGTATGTCCGAATTTGGATTTGGAGGTTCCTAGGTTGATTTGGCTCTAATTATCGAAAGTTAGAAATTCGAAGATTTGGAAGGTACATAAGTTTGACCGGGAGTTGACTTTGATAATATCGGATTCGGATTGTTGTTCCGGGACTTGGAATAGATTAGTTATGTTATTTTGGACTTGTGTGCAAAGTTTGGTTGCATTCCGAGTTGGTTTGATAGGAATCAGACATTTGGTTGAAAGTTTAGAAGCTTATGAACTTAAGAGAAGTTTAATTGACGGTTGGATGGTCGATTTGTAAATGTGGTGATCTTTCATGTGTTTGAAGGCTTCAGTTAGGTCCTAGTAGTATTTACGGAGATTCTCTCGTTATAGCCATGTTTGAGGAAAGAAAATAGTTTATAACATGTTTAATTATAAACCCTATAGGTAGGGTACAATTATGTGAAAGACTTATATCCGATAGTACAATCTTGGAAAGAGTATCCTCAAGGAATCACTTGATTTCCTATGATCTAAAAGCTTACATACATGTGAAAGACGGATTGTCCAATGAATGTGTATAGCTTGGTGTAAGAAATAATGTGCAACGTGTGATTGTATGTATGACTAGTGTGCATACCAGTAAGGAAGCCTTACTTGCTCATACCTATTAGAGCATAGGCTAAAAAGCATAATTGCACCGCAAAGAATTGTAATAGAGGTAATGAGTGAAGAGGTATTCAGTATCAGCAGATAGCTAACGTATGTGATAAGTGATGACAAGAAAATACACAAAATATGATTAGTAGTTCTAAAGTGTTTTGATGTTCGAACATGAACAAGACTAGAGGTGGTCAGCTTGCAGAATAAGAACAAAGGAGAAAGAGTTAGAAAGGACTATCTTACGTTGATGGAAATAAATAGAGTGCACCAGAGAAACATAACTCAGTGCAGTAGGTTATGAAAAAAAGCTACAAATCAATCTGATAATGGACCCACTCTTATTACAATGAGAGGTTGACCAAGTAAGAATGTCTTGAGGTGACTTCAGAAATGAGATTAGAATCGCTAGAGAAAATAAAGGGAAGAAGACTATTGATCCTCCACAAGTTAGAATAAATATAAGCATCATAAGGTTGTATTAATGTCACAATCTCACGTTAAATAAAGTGAAGCATTATGGGAACATGAATTAAAGACGTAAGCACTTTTTATTGCTTGGAAATTAATGGTTTGTATAAGATGTAAATCTGAGTATCGTTACAGAATAAGTGATCAAGTCAACTTAAAGGTTAGAAAACCATGAGAGAATATTTCGTTATGATTTTCCTTACACATAGAATGGTATATTCTCTAACAACAAGAATAGTCACAGATTGTCCATAAGACCTAGCTGAGTAAATGTTAACACTAGAAATAGAAGTGCCATAATATGTAAAGAAGGAAAATATATAGGGGGTATAGGACAAAGGTCCTAGTTTAAAGGGGAGTATGTGAGTTGATCATGTGAGAATGAACCCCGAGGGAGAGGTTCAAGGAACACGACACAACTAAGACTAAGAACATTGCGTATGTTGATGTGGGAATATGAAAGTAAAAATAATATGGCTCCATGAGTTAGCACAAGTTCTTTTTTTTAAGCATGAAAAAAAAAGAGGTTAACGACTGATTGACAATTGCTATTAGAGAGAGTGATAATCTTGATGTGCATATTGATGCCTCGTGATGTTATATATTGTGGGATCAAGTAGTTAGATGTAAAAGGTAGTACATTGTGATATTTGGGTAGGTAAAATTTATTTGTGTTGTTCTAGTTATCAGGGAAAATTCTACTGAACTTTTGAAAACTTAAAGAGTTTGTCAAATTTTTGGACTCAAAGAATATAAAAATTTGGAATAATACGTAATCATTCACTATCAGTTCAAGGAGGGTTCAAGTTTGAAATTCGAGGACGAATGTCATATAAGGGGAAGAAGAATGTAATGCCCCATAAAACATTTTGCTGCCTATTACGATCTCGTTCAGTCTTTAAGTTGGACGTCGGACACATAGGTGTTTGAAAAGTTATGAAGGTTTATAATATTTAAATCTTATGTTTGGAAGGCTATACTGACATTCATAAAGGAGGACAAGTAGTTTTGAACAAAATGGAAATATTTAAGAGAAGAAACGGAATATAGTCTCACATGACCTAAGTTCAAACGATCATATCTCCCTATGTATCATGAATTGAGCTATGATTCATATACCAAGCTCTTTGAGTTTTATTTTCAAAACTTCAAACCGTTTGTTATTATAACACTCCTACAAGAAGTTATGACCTTTTTACTCAAGGATAGCAGAGCAGAAATCTAGTTCCGAAACAATGAATTGGTGCAGCATGCGGGCCGATAGTGGGGCAGCACTGCGGACTAAATTTAAGAAACAAAAGATAAAAAGTCGAGTTTCTAATAATACTCCCTTACCGCGGTACCCTGAGTGACGCCCTGGATGACACTGTATGTCAAATTTTGGCCTGTGTGACTTTAAAACACGTAAAATAAAAGGGCACATCATGGAGAGAAAAACCCAGTTACTTCAACAGCAATTTGAAGAGGTTTTTGAGAGCAAGAACGACCTGGAGCTTTTCTAGTCCATCAAATATAAGATTCTTACCATGAATTTAAGTTAGAAGCTTTAGATTAATGTTGTTTAATACCTTCTAATTCCTAAAACCTAGGTTTTCACTCAAGAATCAATGAGTTCTTCAAGATCCAAAACCTAGGATTTGTTGAGGCATCACTAAAGGTGAGTTTCGTTACGTCTTAGTATTAAAGTTAGTAACTTTGTGATAGATTATAACTTAATACTATAAAAAATGTAAGAATTATGGGTGAAAAGTTATGAAAAGTGATTAATTAGTATCACAAAATAATGATTGTAACTACTTAAATTGTAGATTTTGTGGAGTAATTCACGAGTTCCTCGAAGGAAGAAACTTAAGCATCCCATTAGAGGTAAGTTGAGTTTATAATTTCTCTAAGTCAAGGGGCTGATAAGAGAATAATTGATAAGAAAGTTATTTGATAAAAAGTTACTAATTGTTCTTAAGTGTAAATACTTTTGTTGTTTGTTTGAAAACCTTTGATTGCTTAAATGCTATGAATCTATCATTAGTTCACGATACAGATTATCATTCAGAAATTGAATTCTCTTACATGATAACTCAGAATATAAAAAGTAATTAAAATTTCTTGTTTGGTTTGATGGTTGTTATGCCATTGCTTGCATATATTCAAAGCAATTCAGATATGATATATGTGATCACATAGGAAAAGGAAAAATGGTTTACTAGACACTCTATTCACGAGGGCCTAGTGTGCGTGAGTTGGTCTAGTGGATACACTATCCATGAGGGCATAGTGTTCGTGAATTGGTCTAGCTGTCCTATCAGCGAGGGCCTAACGGGTAAGAGTGCGGTGGTTGTCAGGGCTCACTATTCCACACTCGTAGGTGTTATATATGCAGACTCAGATTCATAAAGGGAAAAATGGTCAACCTCCCCTAGTTTAAAATCCCCTAGGGCTGGGGAATGGGACAATCATCCACACACTTACAGGTGCCACCGGATTTATGTGTTTAGGAGAAGTGGTCAACCTCCCTAAGTGTAATAGTCGTCAAGGTCGGGGATTGGACCCTCCATTCTCACACTCGCATGCACCATTTCTTGTTAGATAGAATTTTCACAATAAAGAAACTCAATTATATTTAGTTATCAGAACTTAACTCAGATTTCATGTTATAGTTCAGCTTTTAGATTTCATGTTACATTCTAGATTTCAGATTTCATGTTACAGTTCAGCTCTTAGATTTCAATGTTAACTCATTAAATTGCTTAAGTTATATTTATTAGGTCGTGACGGTGCCTAACACCACTTGCTAGGCAAGCCAACACTTAACAGAAATAAAGGAACAATACCGAGGATAAATAACATAAAATTATACATAAAGGATAAAACTTAACAATGTATAACACAACAAACCAACAATGGTCTAACACCTCCCAAAAACTCGATTCACTGAGTACATGAGCGTCTATAGAACTACTAAATACAATGTCTGGAATAAATAATATACTAGTTGAAGCAAATAAACAGTACCAGAACTATAAGAAATGTGACCCCAAGACATGCGTATGAGAGTGTAGCACAACCCCGAGTCTCCACAACCAAGCAAGCTAGTCCATCCTATAGGTACCACTAGGCATGACACCAAAATTTGCACAAGAAGTGCATAAGTATAGGATGAGTACAACCGACCAAATACACTTCATAAGTGTCAAGCCCAATCCCGACGAAGTAGTAACGAGGCTGAGACAAGACACTTACATATAAGCCTGTGCACTTAAGTAATGGGAAATAGCAAGAGATATAACATTTAAGAGAATAAGAAAAGTATCAAGTAAGATAGGAAATAGGTAACAAGTGAAATAACAAGTGTAGTCGCAAGAAGAAATAATACGAGGAATAATGAAAGGAGCAACTAAGGAATATAATAAATAACCTCAAAATAACACCAAACAAGCCTTTCAAAGCAATTCAAGTCCAAGTACTTTGTCAACACAACCATGGAACAACATAGTTAAACTATCAATTTGTATAGTAAAAGCAAGGAACATCACCCTTCTTGCTTTTACTCTCATCCTCACAAGCACGGAAACGCTCATTCGTGCATATTCACTCTTCCTAACAAGAACAAAAAACACCCTTCGTGCAATAGTAATAATGTAAAGAAGCACGGAAACACATTTCGTGCATAACCACTCTTTCTCACAAGCACAAAAAATCCTTCGTACAATTCACTTTTCCTCACCAAGTATAAACATGTAAGCAGTATCAAACAATATCAAGAAGAGTGATCGAACATAACTTGCCATATGAAATATAGTAATCACTTTGCACCAATAGCCAAAATAATATTCAATAGTCTTACTATCCAATATCACAACAAGCTCAACACGGCTATTAACATGATTAGGAAAAGTCAAGGAGTTGTACAATCTAATTAAAGCATGAAAGACATAGTGCATGAAGCAACAGATGTAAATAAGCTAGTTCTACCCGCATGCTTAACCCATAACAAACACATATACACTTGTCACACTTGCATATATATCGCTCCCAACACATATAACACATAGCAATTACACACAATAACATCCTAATTCCCTCAAATCAAGGTTACCTCTTTCCGGTACAATTCAACCCTCCAAAACCGCATTTCCTTTAGCACAAGACTCAAAACCACTTGAATCTAGTCAATCAATACTCAAATAAGTCAAAACAAGCTTTAGAAACTACCATGGTATCAAAAAGGTTCGATCTTTGATATATTTAGAAAAGTCAACAAAAAGTTTATCGGGGCCCACATAGTCAAAATGCAAAATTAACACCAATTCCCGTTTACTCATTTTTCCCCTGAGTCCAAATAAGTGATTTTCATCAAAATTGGACCTCAAATCAAGGTCCAAATTCCCAAAATTAACTCTCATAATTTTTTTCCCAAAAACCCCAATTTATCCTCTTTAAACTACTAGATTTAGGGATAAAAATCTATGAAAATTCTTGAGAATAAATTTAAACTAGGTAAAAACTTACTAACCTTATAAGTTGAGATGAAAATCCTGTAAAAACTCTTCCCAACCATGATCTAAGTATCAAAAAGGTGGAAAGTGGCTAAATCCCGATTTTTAGTACTATTTACACCTGGCAAACTATCTTCTTCATGTTTGCAAAGGGACCCTCTCGTTCGCGAAAACCAGTGGTCAGTGACCACCGTGTTCGTGAAGCCCAGCTCGCATTTGCATAAGGCAATTCCCAGCCAAGCTTTCTCATTTTCGGCACACCCTACGCGTTCGCGAAGGGAAAATCCTACTGCCCCCAGAAGGCCTGGAAGCCTACGCGTCCGCAATCCTACCATTAACGTTCCCAAAGAATAAGCCCAAACTTTCTCAATGCGATTGCTAGACCACCATCACGATCGTGGAGAACATTTCCTCCCATGGAATAGCACTACGCAATTGTGGTACTAGCTACGCGATCGCGAAGAACAACCTGCCCCCAGCCCTAATCCTCTCACATGATCGCGAGACAAGCTCCGCGATCACGAAGCACTATGAAATAACAACAGATCAGCTATCTCAACAAGGCCAAAAATGGTATGAAACCACTACAAAACTCACTCGGGTCCTTCTCCACTCTAATCTCGGCAACCCTCGTGATAATCCAAGATAGCATGATACGGGGACAACCAATCCATACCAAAAATGATCTCGAAATCCATCATATCTAATAACAAGAGATCAACTATAGTATTTAAACCATTAATAGTAACAACACAAGACCAGTACACCCGATTAACTACTATAAAACCCCTAACCAGTATAGACACAAAAACAGGAATGCTAAGAGAATTACGAGGCATACTCAAGTGTGATGCAAAATATGAAGACATGAAAGAATATGTAGAATCCGGATCAAGAAACATCGAAGCATATCTATGACAACCTAGATAATACCTATAATAACTGCATCAGATGACTTTGCCTAAGGCCTACCTGGAAATGTATAACAACGGGGCTAAACCCCACTAGACTGTCCTCTACCTCTAGGACGACCTCTACCTAGATGACCTCCACCTCTAGCTAGTTGGCCTCCACCTCTAGCTGGCCAAGCGGGCAGTGTAGCAATCGGTGCCTAAATCATGGCACAAGTACCCTATTGTGGCATACTGCTCTGCGACCTAGGACAAAACCTCGCGACGTGTCTCAAATCCTCACACACATAGCAACCCCTCTGCAGACGTGACTGCTGAACCTGAAGTTGTCCCTAACGACCCGAATAACCACTATGGTAACTCTATATCGGGGGTACACTAATGAGAGTTGGAGGTGCACTGAATGTTGATGAGGTCCATAAGCACCATGTCCACCTGATATACCATGTGATACCTGGAGTGCCGACTGGACCAACCTGATAGAATGGCATTTACCAGAAGAACCATGCCCCCAAAAGAGGCACCACTGAACCCACCAAAATGATGAGGCCTCTTCTCAAATATCTCCTCGCTCTCCTAGCCACAAATCTGCTCAATCCTCCTATCAATCTTAACCACCTGAGTGAAAAGAGGTTTAGTGTAGGCCTCTCTAGCCATCTGAAATCTGATACCATAAGTATGACCCTCTATGAACCTACGCACCTTCTCCATCTCTCTAGGGATCAGGATGGCTGCATGACGAGACAAATCAACAAATCTCGTCTCATATTGGGTGACGTTCATACTATCTTGCTGAAGACGCGCAAAATGGTACATAACTCATCTCTCAGAGTGAGTGGGATTAACTTCCCCAAGAATAATTGTATAAATTGATCCCACGTAAGAAAAGTTGATCCTGCTAGTCTACCTATCTCATAAGTCTTACACCACCTCTTGGTTGAATCATACATCTGAAAGACGGTGAAATCCACTCTATTGGACTCAACTAGTCCCAAATTGTGCAAAATCTCATAACAACGGTCCAAGAAGTCCTGGGCATCCACTAAAAGTGCACCGATGAAGTGAGGAGGAGACAAATTCTGGAACCTATCCATCCTTTTCAACTCGTCAACTGACATCATGGGCCTAACCTTGGGTGGTGCTGCAATAATAGGCTGAACTACCCCAACTAGTAATACTTCTAGGGTCTGATATCCTTGAGCTATTTGCTCTGGGGTACTAGTGGATAGACTTCTTCCCCGCTTGAGAAGTGACGGGCACATTGGCCTGAGCCATACTCTCCATAAGGCCCACTATACGGACCAAGGCGTCCTGAAGTACTGGAGTAGCAATAAACCTAGCTGGGACCTGTGTTGGTCCTACTAGCTCAACTTGAACCGGAATCACATCCTCTGGATCCATTTGAGGCTCAGCTAATGCTTACGAGCATAAGTATTTGTGGATGCTGCTGCACATGCCCTGGGCTGGGCTCTAGCTCTGTCTCTGCCACGGCCTCCACCTCGGCCTCTGCCCCTTATAGCGGCTACTACCTAGGGATCCGGCTCCTGATCAGCTACGACTGAAACACATGTTCTCACCATCTGTGAGAGAATAAGAGAAAGAATATTTAAACTTTAGGACATAACAAAGTCGCGCGATAGAGAAAGAAAGAAAGAAAGTGAAGTTTCCTAAAATCCTTAAAGCCTCTCAAAGATAAGTACTGATGTCTCTGTATCAATCCTTAAGACTCTACCAACCTTGCTCATGACTCGTAAAACCTATACAACCTATGCTCTGATACCAACTTGCCATGACCCAAATTCCCAACTAGGGGCCGTGATGGCGCCTAACATCGTCTGCTAGGCAAGCAACCACTTCACAAAAATAAAGGAACAATACTGGGCATAAAATAACATGAAGTTATAAATAAAGCATAAAAGCCAGTAATGTATAACACACCTAAAAACAACAATCATCTAACACATCCCACAACTAAAGTCACTAAATACATAAGCGTCTACAGAATTACTAAATATAATGTCTGGAATAAATAATACATTATTTGAAGCAAATAAACTGTGTCATAACTATAGGAAAGGTGACTCCAAGGCTTGCGAACGAGAGTGCAACGCTACCTCAAGTCTCTACAACCAAGCAAGCTAGTCCATCCTCTAGGTATTACTAGGTCTGACACCAAAATCTCCACAAGAAGTGCAGAAATATGATATGAGTATAATCAACCTAATGTACTCCGTAAGTGTCAAGCCTAACTCCAACGAGGCTAAGACAAAACACCTACATATAAACCTCTGCAGTTAAGTAACAGGAAAATAACAAGAGATATAAAATTTAAGAGAACAAGAAAAGTAGCAAGTAAGATAGCAAATAGGTAACAAGTGTAGTAGCAAGAAGAAATAATACGAGGAATGATGAATGGAGTAACTAAGGAATATAATGAGTATAAACTCAAAATAACACCAAACAAGCCTTTTACAATAATTCAAATCCAAGTAATTTAGCAACACAACCATGGAACAACATAGTCAAACTCTCAATCTGTATAGTAAAAGCAAGGAATAAGAGGTAATAATCAAATGGTACGTCATCACCCTTCTTTCTTTTATTCTCATCCTCACAAGCATGGAAAAACCCTTCGTGTATATTCACTTCCTCAAAAGTACAAAAACACCCTTCGTACAATAGAAATAATATAAAAAAGTACGAAAATATCCTTCGTGCATAGTCACTCTTCCTCACAAGTACGAAATCACCATTCGTGCAATTCACTCTTTCCCACCAAGCATAAACATATAAAGCAGTACCAAACAAGGTGAGAAGTACAAACAATATCAAGAAGAGTGATCGAACATAACTCGCCATATGAAAAATAGTCATCACTTTGGGCCAATAGCCAAAATAATATTTCAATAGTCTTATTTTCCAATATCACAACAAGCTCAATACGGCTATTAACATGATTAGGAATAGTCAAGGAGTTATACAATCTAATTAAAGTATGAAAGATATAGTACATGAAGCAACAAGATATAAATAAGCTAGTTCTACCCACATGCTTAACCCATAGCAAATGCATATACACTTGTCACCTTACATATACACTGCTCCCAACACATAACAATTAGACATAATTACATCATAATTCTCTCAAATCAAGGTTAACCAAGACACTTACCTTTTTCGGCACAATTCAACCCTCCAAAATCTCTTTTCCTCTAGCATAGACCTCCAAATCATTCGAATCTAGCCAATAAATACTCAAATAAGTCAAAATAAGTTTTAGAACTATCATATTATCAAAAAGGTTCGATCTTTGACATATTTAGAAAAGTAAATAAAAAGTCAACCTAGGCCCACATGGTCAAAATCTGAAATTTAGACCAATTCTCTTTTACTCATTCTCCCCGAGTCCAAATATGTATTTTGAATCAAGATTGGACCTCAAACCGAGGTCCAAATTCCCAAAAATATTACCCTCACAAGTTTTTTCCCAGAACCCCAATTTCTAATCTTTAAAGTACTAGATTTAGAAATTAAAATCTATGAAAATTCAAGAGAATATATAAAAACTAGGTAAAATTACTAACCTTAGAACTTGTGATGAAAATCCTCTAAAACATCTCCCTAATCCGTGATCTAAGTCTTAAAAATGGAAAGTGTCCAAATTCTGATTTTTAGCACTATTTATATATGGGCAAACTTTCTTCTTCGTGTTCGCAAAGGGACCTCCGCATCCGCGAAGAGTAGCAGTCAGTGGCCAATGCATTCGTGAAACCCAGCTCGCGTTTGCGTAAGGCAATTCCCAGCCAAGCCTTCCCCTTCGCGGCACACCGTACGCATACTTACTGGGTACCCCTTGGAGATACTTAGTATGTTTGGGCCTGCCACGACGTGTGACAGGCATTGACTGTGTAGGTGACAAAACTCGTGACTAGTTTCCAGATTTCTTGGATCCAGTAGACAAACTTCATTGATTTCTTTCCAGCGGTAGTTGACTATTTTCAGACCTCCAACTATATAGATATTTTTTTATTATTCGAGGGAATGCCCCAAAAATACTGTTCTCGGTTTTAGTCCTTAGAGGCTCATGACTTGACATTAGTGGCTTTAGATTTTCGGATAAAACTTTGCTAAACTTCTATCAGTTATATTTTTCGGATGGGTATAACATAAGAGTTATTCATATTTGCTTTATTTTAATGACCTTATCATCACTTACAGTTAGATAGAATATGGCTTGCTCGACGAGTAAGGTAGGTTGAACGCCCATCACATCACACTCCAGTTTTGAAGCGTGACATATATAAAGCATAAGATATTAGCTTATTACTTCATTCGAATAACAAAAATACAACCTTAACGACATCGCTCATATAAACCAAATTTGTGCACAACCCATTTCTTTCTAAGCACGAGAGCTATAACAACAGAAAATTTAATATTTCTCTTATTTGTAAGGAGATCAATAACTTATATATTCCATGCATCATCTAATTCTAGTTTTATTATCAAAGACAGGGGCGGATCTATCCTTTAGAGTGGGGGTGGTATGGCACCCGCCAGATTGGTAAAATTATCATATATATTTATGTAAAAATTTTCTTAATAGGTTAAATATTTGATCTTGTCACCCTCAATCGCAAACTAGACAAATGTACCATGACTGGTAGACCTTTGTGAAAGCGTTTCTCGTGTGCAAAATTCAAGTTAGAATTTATCTTGAACCTTGTCTAACTTTCCTTTTTTGTTGTGCTTTTTATTTTTTTTGTCCTAGTCATTTTACTTTTTGGCTACCTCCCAATTCCTATTTGTCGTTTATTATTTTTATATATTTTTCTCTATTCTATTATTTTATCTCTAACAAAGACACTCAAAAAAGAGCCTCCTATATTTAAAATACCGTAAAATAACAATTTCTCTTAATTCAAATCTTCTTTTTTTCTTTTGCAAAATCAAAAACGGGTCTTGATAGAAATTTGGATTGAGATCAAATTTAATTTTTATAATTTATATTTTTATTATAACATAAAAATTTGTGTTATTCTATGATTGTTAAATATAATTTAACTGTCTTTACTATTAAATTATGATGAATATTTTGCAAGTATTGCTTAGAAAAACATGAGATTTTTTATTTTAATTTTTGGGATCTTGTAGTTTATCTAATTCTGCATTTACTTATGGTGTATAATTTATCTATTGAAGATATTTTTTTTATTTTTCTTATTTTGATTGGTGGAATTCCCTTATTAAAGATGTTATTTTACTTGTGCAAATTTACTTTTAGCATACAAAAAAAGATGCAGTTTCCTAGTAAAAAATATTGATTTTACTTGTATTGTTAATAATAAAGGTGTGATTCCTTCTTTAAAATGCTAATTATATTTGCTTCTTGACGCCTGAGATGTAATTTTTGTACAATAATAACAACATACCCAGTGAAATCTCACAAGTATATTTTGGAAAAGAGATATAATTTTCTAATTATAAATAAAAAATACCTATTAATTGCCTGAATAAACTAAAAAATAAATAAATCGGACAAACGTTCCGAACAAACTCTATATTAGTTATTTTAAGGTGTACATTAAAAACAATTGTGGCACCCGCCATCTTCAAATCCTAGATCCGCCTCTGATCAAAGACATTAATTTCTCCGCATAAGTATTTTTGGTTCATATTGTAGCCTTATTTGCTCTTCACATATGGCTGTCCATTTATCAATAGATTTAGCCAAGATACTTCCAATAGAGTTCCTAATTATTTTTGGACGATATGCCAAAGTTTGTTGCTCAGCTAAACGTCCTTTTCCTGCTCTCTTGTCTTGAGCTGTTGATTGAGTTCTTTTAGTACTCGTAAAGTTTGTGCTTTGATCAAGACATACATGGTCATAGTCAATAGGTTGTGTATCTTCAGAAGCAGGTGTAGTAACTTTTTCACCAGTTATTTCGTCATCATAAAAATCATTTTGAAAATCCTCCACATCATTAATTTCACATCCATTCCTACCATTAACGACAATGACTCCAAAAATCAAAGCCAAAGTATTATAATTTGGCAACTTCTTCATCCTATATTAAACGTCTTTTGGGTGAGTTTATAACATAACCACTATTTTTAAATTAGAAAAATAAATAACTTACATTCAATGACTCTAGTTTTATATGAAGAAAAGATATGAATGCAATTACCCATGTTTAAGAGTTATTAATGCCGAAAGATGAATTCACTAGGAGCTGTTTTCATTCCAATAGAAAAATGAGAGATTATTACCTTTGATATGTTCTCCAATGTTTTTATATGATTCTGCTATATGTTCATAAGATTTGCATAAATGCTTAATCAAGTCAGGCAAATGTTAAGTATATGTGCAGCTGAATATGGATAAAGCACAATGATTTATCAGTGTTAATTTTGTCTTCAAATACTTTTCTCTTGTCATTTTATAGGTAATTTATATATAATTGCAGAGAAAAATTTGTCATTGATCATCCAAGAGCTGACCAAGCAGCTCACTTCAAAGTAAATACCAATATACTAAGGTTCTCTAATTTTATTTTAATGTCCTAAATCAGAAAAGATACAAAGATGGAATTAAGGAACCAAGTAAATCAACTAGCAAAAAACTAAGAATATACAATAAGAAAGGGAAGAACAAAAAAGATCTTACCTGGAGTGAAGTTGTAGAGACAACGTTGGGAAGAAGTGGAATAGAAAGTTTATGTCTTTTTTATTTCCAAGATAAAAAATATATTGAAAGAAAGAAAAAGGGATTGGAAAAGTTGTCTGATGTAATTATAACTAATTTTTTACCCCCTTGTGAATTGGGGAGTATAATTAATTCCTCCCAATTACACTTAACTAGTATACGTACCCGCGCGATGCACGGATCGATTCAAAGAAAAAACGATCGAAGATTAAATTTAGACAACAAAACAAATAGATGAATTTTATCGGGTTGTCTCTATATTATTGTTGCCAAGGACTACCAATCCCAAGTGACTTGTAAAAAAAGGGCTTAGAGTTAAAAACTTAGCAGCAAGAGAATAATAAGAGAAAAAAAATTAACCTCAAAAAGTTTAATTTCTTGATGAGGCGAAAAACCAACTAACTCATTTAGCTTTGCTAATATATCCATCGGCTTCCCACTTCTAGTTAATAAGCTACCTGACAATAAAAAGAAAATTAAAGAGAGACAAAATAAATACTCCGACTAATCCATAAGGACTTTAAGTATGCTTCTATATTAGTCGATCAAATAACTCGACCAACTTACTTGAATTACCATCAATAGAATTTTTAAGTACCTCAAATATCAGGGGTTAAATTAGATAAGAACTACTTTATTATAGTCTGCTCTATTGAAGGTTATAGTCTGCTCAGAATCTTGTAACCACAAAAGCTGCTAGTGGCATATGGAGTCTATCTGATATTAAAGAATAGATGTGATTTACTGGAGAAGATGAATCTCCAGTAAATCATCCAACATTTTGCAATTGTCTTTTCAATCCTTTCTTCATCAACGATATCAACTAACGTCGAAAGAATAGCACTTGTCTGCAAGAAATACTCTGCAATTTGTGAAAAGTATAAAACGTGATTAAATGACAATATAAGACTGCAATTTGCAATTCAGTATATAACATAAGATTTACATCACCTTCGTCTAATTGGAATACTAAAAATATGAAGCAAATGAATTGGTTTAATAGAATTGCAAATAAACAGTCCAGAGTGAGATTTGAACTGCCAACTTCACTCGTAGAGGTGCATCAAATTGTGTCCTTTAAATGAAAGCAATTTAGATATACAGACTCAGTCATTAGAAGAATGGTATGGTAGATGAAGATGCAATACATAGAATTCAAAACCGGATGACTGAAATGGAGGAGCCTTGCGGGCTAGCAACGTGAGTGTGACTTATTACAACAATTGGAAGACCAACAATGTTACATGTGTATAAATACTGGGCCTAGGTGTCTTAGAAATTTGAATGCTATGAGAGTAATACCAGATTATACCGGATTAGAGATGATTGCTTTGGCAGAGAATGCAACTAACTCACGTACATGTATATGATAAAATGAATAAGTAAGGCTAATATGATTTGGTTATGCTCCACGTATTCCTACAAATACATCATTTCGTACGTGTGGCACTACAGAAACATCATTTCGTAGTTCTACTTACCCTCAGTTTATGTTCTTCAAAATTGAACTGACAGTGGTATCTAGTGACTCTGCAGGACAATTTAGTTGAAGGTATAGTTGCATCACTGTCCCTGGTCTATTTTTCTTTACAACTTTGATCTCCCACCAATTTTGTTAACCTGCATATCATCATTAAAAACTGGCAAGACGGTCAATATTCTTCACTTGTATGCTTAAAGCCTATTCCAAGGGGAACTTTCTTAGCAATGATGAACAATGTGGAATTTTGGTTTGAGAGTTGATGTTTATGTCATCCTTTGGCTTGTAAATGGATTAAGACGTCATGAAGTACAGTAAATCGTAAAGATAGAACTTGAACTCTTTTTCAAGCCAAATCCAAATTGAAATATTTTTTCTTGCAAATTCGAAGTCTTAAATTCCTGAAACTTATTTATTTGAAACAGGAAAGAGTTGAACTCACAAGGGTACGTACAATGCATAGTCCAAGGGCAGTGCCACATGCCTGAGTATGAAAGTAATCAAAGTATCAAAAATGAAATATCTTTAGTTAGGTATTAAATAGCTTTAAGGTGTGCATGAAGTAAATTCATTCAGTAGGTGCAGCAATGCAGACACCTATCTCTATATCACTAAAGAAATCGGTGAGCGCTTGCCTTACCTAGTAGGGAAGCCGACCAATGCTCAAACCCTTATGAATCGACCGTTCGGGCCTGTCAAGTTAGGCCTTCATAAAAAAGTCCATAGGGCCTTAGGCTCGGTGAGGTGGATTCGAAAGATAGAGAGTTGATGAGGAGCTTACCTGTATCGCCATAAGCAAATTATGTAGCTTTTGTCTATTGTGGTTCTATAAACTTGCAAATAGTGGATATATGATTAAGTTGCAAAATAATAGTTGGTAAATGATCTTGTATTGAGAAGAGAAGAAAAAAGGCAGTCGAAATCAGCTATGAAAATTTTGTGCACCATCTTTCGATAAAACAACAGTCATTGTAAATAAATCTTGTATTGAAAAAAGAAAATAGGTAGGCATAAGCAAATATATTTAAAATGTGCATAGGCAAGTCAAAGAGAAATAGAATATATATTTCTTAAAACTGGAAACTCCAAACAGAAAGGATAGCAGAATGTTAAAAATGAAATTACTATCAATTCTTAACTGGTAAAATTTACTTTTAAAGAGCAATTCAAGATGGCTTTGATGCAAGCAAAGAGGAGATTATGAGGTTCTATGTAAAGCTTGCTTGTTCTGTTATAAGTGGATTGTAAAGCTTCTGCTCTAAAGTACATTCTATACCAGATTCTGATGATATGTCTTGCATCATCCAAAGCTTCATCTTCTTTGTAGCTTTTGAATTTAAGTTTTGAACAAACTGTGAGAAAGAAATTTGTTATGTTTTTTAAAGCTAAAGGAAAAAAGTAAAGTTCCAGTTGTAAGTTTAAGCACAAATATTATGACAGTGAAAAGATGAGTGAGTACCTCTTTACTGACATAGCATTCAAGGGAATTTTCACATCTCTGAGTAAATACACTTCTTAGTTGGCGTAATTCTGACACGTCGGCGAATCTTGCTAGTGCAAAAATCAAAAATGAGACAGCTTCTCTGCACTCTTTAGAACATTCCCTATGAATAAAAAAAAAACAAGATTGAACTAACAGGTGGTAAATCATCTTGTAGGAAAAAAAAGGTAGTTGAAATCAATTATGAAATGTTTTTGCACAACCTTTGTTTAAAGCAACAGTCATTGTAACTAAATCTTGTATAGAATTTGTGACTAAATTTTTTATGTATGAGATGAAAAGATACTCGATCATTTATAACATGCTCATGTAGGATAACATCAAAACAGAACTCATACTTCTTAAATAAGCAGTGAAGCCCACCTTCTATAAGACAACCAAACATCAGTTCCTCTCAATAACAATCTATGTTCCACGATTATTTTGATCTATCAGTAGTACAATTTGTAGTGTTTTCATGCTCTCTGGCTTTGTCCAACATTCATGATCTTTTATTGGATCCCCAACCTTTAAAAAATGCACAATTAAATGTTTAACATTTAATAAACATATGTTTATGGAGAAAATTAGAATAAAATTTATTCTCAATATTCTTGAAAACTATTGGGACTAACATGAATGTAGAAGCGACTACGGTTGGAACTGGATTTCAAGAAATAATCAGTGCCCCATTTGATGCCAAATTTGAAAAAATTTCAGATCTCCAGCAGCTTGGAGCTGTGATTGATAAACGATAGCATTACTCCTATTATATATTTTCTAATAAAATTCATTCCGAGTAATATTGCATACCTAGTAGCAATCGATAAATGTGAAATAATGGTGGTTATCCATATTCTTGCAACTCCACGATTTAACTGAAGTGATTGACTGCAAATATAGATATATAATTTAACAAATAAAAGTATTTCATATGACTAAAAAAAGGTTAAGCTATAACATGATATATCAAAGTAAATTAAATTTAGAAGAATATTTACCTCATCCAACTTTATGTCTGTCTGTAGTATGACCAACTATATACTAAGTATGTACACTGAACTTGTTGTTGGTGCTTCTCATTTTATACTTATTAAAAAATTCTATCCTCTAAATTTCGGAAAACTTCTTTATACACTACATTTGTAGCTTCATTTGTTATTTTCCCATCTTCATCATAACATAAAATCTTCAACCCTTTTCTACTTGTTACTCTTGAAAGTGCAATGTATAGTTGTCCATGAGTAAACACAGGCTTCTTCAAAAATAATCCCATATTACAAAATGACTGACCTTGACAGTTATTGATGGTCATGGCAAAAGATACAATGACAGGAAATTGCCTTCTTTGGAGCTTAAAAGGAATTCTTGCATCAAATGGAGTAAGTGTCATTCTTGGTATAAAAACTTTGTCTCCGGCCATTTTTCTTGATAATACTTTGGCTTCAATTACCCGATTTCCAAGTCTTGTGATGATCAATCTTGTACCATTGCACAGTTCTGACGATTGGTCTATATTTCTTAACAACATCACAGGAACACCTACCTTCAAAGTGATAGAGTGATTTGGTATACCTGAACATTTAATACTATTTAGGAATCCAGGTGTATGTACATGTTCCAAAGATGTAAATGCATGATCAGACATGCAAATTGTATCCGAACTTAAATATGACTTATCCTGACTATTGTTGAGAGAAACCATGTAATTGTTCACCGACTCCACCATCTGAAGAGTTGGCGCAAGAATTGCTCTTTCTTGAAGGTATCTGTGAAATGTGTTAAGAAATCAGAATATGTACTTTCTACAATTCCAGATATTGGATCATCACAATTATGTATGAGAAGATCATCGGGTATTTCTACTTTCTCAATGCCATCAATAGAACATCCAATATTTCCATCACCTATTGCCAAAATCCAATCAGAAAACTGTTTTAAATCATCCAAATCACCACCAGATATATTTTCTTGCAATCTCATATTTGTTGTTAGCTTTAAAACATGACAGTGGGGCCACAAATATGAAGAATTTAGAGTTACCTTAACAATATCTTGCATGCTAGCTTTTGTAATTACAAGCAAGATTTGTCTGAAGTCACCTCCAAGAATAATTGTTTTGCCTCCAAATGGCTGATCTAAATTTGATGGATCTTTAAATCTTAGAATATCTCTAAGAGTTTGATCAAGAGCTTCAAAATAATATTTATGCATCATTGGTGCCTCATCCCAAATGATTAATTTTGCCTTCACAATCAACTTTGCCAAATGATTACCTTATTTTATATTGCATGTTGAATCTTCAGTTGGATTTAGAGGGATCGCAAATCTTGAATGAGCAGTTCGACCTCCTGGTAACAAAAGAGAAGCAATACCACTTGAAGCAACATTTATCACTATATCGCCTTTAGATCGTATGCCAGAAGACAATGTTTTCCAGATAAAAATTTTGCCAGTTCCTCCATGACCATATAAAAAGAATAACCCTCCTTTATCTTCATTCACTGCAGATATGATTTTATCATAAACAGACTTCTGCTCGAATGTTAATTTCATTAATAATTGTTGATGTTCTTGTGTCATAGAACGCCTATTAAAGCGCAATTCCTTATTAATTAGTATGTTGGCACCATCGAATTCTTCCTCATTGTAATATGGTCTTGGCATTGTCGAAAAATCATTAAAGCTTTTTCCACAACCTTTTAAAATCCTGTCTAGCTTTTTCAAGCAACGATTTTTCAATTCATAATCGGTTAGCTCTGCCTCTGCATGACATAAAAATGTTAGAGTTCAAAATAAAATATATAGTCATACTTAAAACTCAATCGTGTAGTTTCATGTATATGTAGTTTGTTTGTATGAGTATATAGATCATTGGTTTAATTTATAGAATAACATATCTAAGCATGGATCTGGAGTACTATTTTTAGTTCTTTTAACTACATGTATAAAAATAAGACAAGAGAGAAAGCTGCAATTTCTGATGTCGTTTAGAACATATAAGAACAAAATGTAGCGAGAAAAAATTGATATTATAAATTGATCAAATTGACTTTATCAAAAGTTAAAAATAGAGAGTTGTCTTCATCTATCATTCTATAATATTCAACAAAGTATAATATTATAGAAGTTATCATGTATCAACATTTATTCCTCGTTTAATCCATATAGCAGTAAAAAATTATTTTAATCTGAAAATTTTATCTTCTAATACCTGGGTTACTCAATAATGTTCTTTCTTCATGGAGAATATGTTCTGACAATAACTGCCATAATGATTGCCAAACAATTTCTGGTCGTGACATTGAATTTGATAACAATAGCATGACAAATAATTGTCTTAGATAAGATGGCATTCCCCAAGTACTTGCTTCCTTTATAGCATCCACATACTCTTTGTCGTCATCCAACAACCCAAGTGCATAACATGCATCTCTAAAAGTAAGATAACTCTGATTATTAATCCTTCTAAGTTGTTCATACGAAGTTGGACCTTTGATTACATTCAACAACAATCTGAGATAATATATCTCTCCACTCCCTGGAGTAACAAAGAAAATCCTCCCAATAGAAAATGCAGATTTTATCTTCTTTTCCCATTTTTAAAATTTTTGGTTCCACCAAAATTTAAGAGGGAATTCGGCGTAAGTCAAATCTCTTGCTTCCAAATAAAGTTTGTTTGCCTCAAACCATCCTAAAAACATCGATTCCTTTACAGTTGGTTTATTGGCAACATTATCAATTGGATCATCATCAGAGAAAATGACACTTTGCTCATTTGGAAGATGGAATGATAGTCTTTCCACTGACGGTTCTCTATGGTGAATTGGGAATTTAAATATTCTCCAAGCAGCTTCACATGGGGATATGTAGCGACAATCATAATACATGTTGATTTCATCAACGGTTGATGAACCATTGTCATGAGTACTTTGAGAAAAAGCAGCAGTTGCACGATCATGACCTTTATTGACATACTTAAATAAGTATTTAATGGATCTTGTTTGATTGCACCACTCCACATTGATATGAACGTCATATTTTAATAATAAGAAGCGATTGTTTGGCACCACATATCTGTTATCCAAATCAATACCATTTTTCATAATTGTTCTACCATTATCCCTTCATCTATAAACAGGATACCCTTCTTCATCAACCGTTGTTGCGTCAACAAACCTTTTAGGAAAGTGCTTTGTATATCTACCATTCTGCATGCAAGGAGAAGATTTTCTAGCAGAACCACATGGACCATGCATCATTAAATTTTTTACGGCATTGTAATAATTAGGATCACCCACTTCATCTGGTATTTCTGCCGAAATTATTCGATCAATATCTGACGCAGATGGAAATTTATTATGCTCATGAAGAAAAAGTAAGATATGAGCATGAGGCAGCCCTCGTTTTTGGAACTTAATGGTATAAATCACTGCATTGGAAATTATGCAAGTTTATTAGAAAAAATAATTATCTGAATCGTAGGAAAGAATCATATAAAATCACCATATTTATTTAAATAAAATTTTAAATATTGTATACCTGCTTTTACTTGTCCAAAAACATGATTATCTCTCAAATCCTTGATTAAGCAGTTCAATTTAATTTTGAACACCCTACTTAAAATGTCTGGACGATCTTCAGGATTCAAGTTCCTGCTCTCAACAAATCTAGTAATCACTGGCCACTTAGGATTGCAAGTAAATGTGATAAAAAGATCAGGTACCCAGCCCATTTGCATATTGCCATAGCATCTTGATAATTCTAAACCATATATCGTGCACCCCCCGTAAAGCTTGAAGGTAGAATTATCCTTTTACCTTGGGATGAAGGATCGATGTCACCATGCAATATAGCATCTGTTAGGACTTTATAAGAATCAACTCTTAATTGCTTTTGATGAGTCCTTATAAACTTCAACCGAGAAGATTCTATCATTGTATAACCATCAACTAAAAATTGCTGAAATAATCTTCCTGAAGACACAATGGTGGGAACTTCATCTTTTCTTTCCTGAATTTTATAAGCGAAAAATTCTCGCATGCTAACGCATTGCCTTCCTCTCGATGATTCTTCACCTAGACTTAAAGAAATGTCCTCTCTGTACCCATCTTCACCATAAGGAAAAAGCAAAGGATATTGTAGACCTAAATATGCAGCATTTAGTTCATTTATCCTTTGTAGTTGTCCAGATTGTGTTTCTATAATGATATCGCGGTCACTTCCAGAAACTTCAAAATCACCAACCACCAAAGCAGCTACTTCTGGTATTGTTGGTAAGTTGTATCTTCTACCATCGGTACCTCTTTTCCCTATTAATCTGAGCTTAACATTGGAGTCTACATTCTCTTGGAATCGATCTCTGACCATCCTAAATGTCTTTGCCAAAACATTATTGTCATCAAGCATTTGTTTCAGATCGGAAACAATTTCAGCATGAAGTTTATTAATATCTTGGCCACGACTGAAAAAAAAAAATGATATCAATAAAGGTTTCTAAGTTAATTTTTATTTTCATAGTATTGTATAATAAAGGTACAAGACTAACCTGATAGCATTGATTCTATTTCTAACTTCATTCTCTGTATCATATATATATATATATATATATATATAATTGTGCAAATTTTGGAGTAGATCCTTCAGGAGGTAGTAAGCTCCCAATTTGATGATAGTTTTGACCACACAATCTGAATGTTCTTGGCCCTCTTTTCTGGTTGATAGAGACGTCAACCTTACCCCCCATTGATGTAAATGAGAAGATAGAGTTATAACTCCTAATATTTTCGCGAAAATGGCTACTTTTAGCACCTATATTAAAACCATTGCAAAATGATAAATGTGAATATAAGTTGATTTGAACATGTTGATATTAACAGTTATAATTCCTCTAACCTGATCCAAATAAAAGATGCTCCAAAACTTCAGGAGGCTTCTTAAGATCTGGAAGCTTTATTTTTCCACGATCACAACACATTGTAAAAATAG
Organism: Nicotiana otophora; assembly: GCA_000715115.1. Taxonomy (NCBI): domain Eukaryota; kingdom Viridiplantae; phylum Streptophyta; class Magnoliopsida; order Solanales; family Solanaceae; genus Nicotiana; species Nicotiana otophora. The sequence continues at coordinate 3,238 of AWOL01S0027084.1, read as the reverse complement.
GTTTTTTTGAGTTGTAATGCTTGCGGATTCTTTCTTCATACCAAAAAAGAGCCCCGCACTTTTCGCATTCATATGTAGCATCTCCTATATCCCAGTAATCTATACTTGCAATAGTATATAAAGTGAAAGACATAGGATTATTGATTTGTTTTATCGAACTGTGTTGTGTGAATAAGGTGTTTTTTATAAGTAGCTTCAGTGTAAATTTCGCCACATTCAACATCCACGTCTAAGAAAAATGGTAGTTAAATCAATTACTGGGATGGTACGTAGATATATACATCTATATATTGTTCTTTAATAATAACAGAAAAGTGCAAAGGTATGGTTGTCATACCTGGATACTCTTCATCATCTTCATATCCTATGTTATTTTGCAACTGCCCTGTTATGTGTAAAATTTATGAGCGTATATTTATCTAAGACTATTACTACTGCTACTTCTACTCCCCCAATCATCCATAGGCTCTCGTAGAGAAGCTTTCCCCTCATTGCACACTCTACTTAAGGAACTTTAGATTCATATAGCCACATGTAGTATAATGTCAGTATTTAAAGGTAAATCAATATCTCATAGTAACATACGTTGTATGATAGTGTTGTTTATTTCTAGTAAGAGAGTTGCACTAATTAATTTTTATTAATGTAGTTCATTTTTAACGAATAACAATGAGAATTTCAAATGCTTACCTTCTATCTATTATTGGAGTTTCATTTAAATCTGGCAGAGAATTATGCATTTGCATATCTACAAAGTAGTAACATTGTAAATATTAATTGAAAGATTAATATGACAACCAAATTTGTAATACCTTGTTCGGTTGGAGTATCATTTCAATCAGGCAATATGTTATCATCGTGCACACCTATGATGAGAATGTATAATTTTAAAAGTAATACAGATAGAACAAAATAAGTCAACAAAAAATGTATATAATAAATGTCTTAAATAAGAACACTATTGAGGAACTAACCTTGCAATATAGGAATTGTGTTTAAATCAGGTAGAAGATAATTTATTTGCATGTCTGCACAATGAGTTTCATATGCATCATTAGTTGTATAACTATTAATCAACTTAGCCAAACATTGTACAACAACAACAACAACCCAGTATAATCCCACTATTGGGGTCTGGGGAGGGTAGTGTGTACGCAGACCTTACCCCTACCCTGGGGTAGAGAGGCTGTTTCCAATAGACCCTCGGCATCCTTCCCTCCAAGAACTCCCACCTTGCTCTTGGGGTGACTCGAACTCACAACCTCTCGGTTGGAAGTGGAGGGTGCTTACCATCAGAGCAACCCACCTTGTCTAAAAATTGTATTAAGAATAAATTATGGTAAAGTAAGCTGTAACAACACAACTATAAATATATTAAATAGATGATATTGTCACTCACCATTTGTTATATCGGACAATGGAGGAACTCTTTCTTCACTTTCCACAGAATAGTTTGTATTGTTGGAGGGCTGAAGATGATGTATTCTCATGTCTACAAAAATAAGTTTTAGTTGTATAACAGATACTTAACCAAATATTCTAATAAGAATAAATTATAGTAAAATATAAAAGTATAAAATGCAGAATTTTAAAGGGGGAGACTTCAGAAATGTTATTATGTATATAAAATTTTGTTTTA
>AWOL01S0027083.1:50332-80222 GCA_000715115.1 Nicotiana otophora | reverse complement strand
AAAAGCTTTTAGGAAATTCTATTTTCGAAGTCCTTTTTAAACAATTGAGTCGAGTCTCATTTCATATTCTTTATCACATCCTCTCAAATCATTTGCTCTACTAGCCACAATCATAACTTAAAAATTCTTGGCATGTTGGCCACACTCTATATCCCCAATTCACTTATTTCACTTCCAACCATCTTTATAGATTATCAACAATAAGACATTTACAAATCAATAAGTTAGGTACACCTATGGGCAATTAAAAGTCTTAGGAATATTAAGATTTTCTCACACAATATGGCCTCATAACCTTCATTTGGAACATGACTCAAAGACATAGCATTTTAATACACATATCATTCTTGAACACATTCCCAAAGGGTAACATAATGTGATAGGAACATTCGGGACAAGATTTGGTTACACAATTCTCATCACTTTGCTTATTCAGGACAATCGCATTTATTGGGAACAACTCGGAACATAGAATAAGGAACTTGAGACAAACATACTTGGAACTTACGGGAACATCATGGAATTCGATTCCAAGAGAGAAAGTTTAGCTAACATACCTTGTTTTGAGCTTTCCTTAAATTACTACAACATTCTGGAAATTCTAGCAATCCCAATCTATTTTGAGACATAACAAAATTGAACCATTATTAGGAAGATATTCATGGTCTCAGCTCATTTGAGCATTTTATCTAACAATATATGTGCAAATTGGTTACAAGATGCTTCCACAAGATTTCTTTCACTTCACAACCCAATCTTTACCCATTTGAGCTCAACAATCACCCCATAAATACTTATTGGTACAAGAATGTATAGATAATACTCTCACACTCAAGAATCATACTCCAAATCAATCATCTTTTACCCAAATTTGAAATTGAAAACTAGGGTATGGAACCTTACCTCTTAGATGAAGAACTTGAGGGATTTCTTGTTAGATTTCAAGGCTTGGACAAAATCTTGATGAACAAAGCACTTGAGCTTCTTCCTCTCTATAGAACACTCTCACTTCTCTCTAACAATATCAGATTTTTGCTCCAAAATGAGCTTCAAGACTTATTTATCGAAGTTGGGTCGGGTTATAACAATAAAAGAATGGATATTTCCGAAATTCCAGACTAGGCTACAGACCAGGCCTCACCAGGCTAAAGCCTGGATAAGCCTGGCTTTTGGCTGGCCTCACTAGGTAGAAGTCTGGTATTACACTTGGCCTCGCCAGGCTAAAGCCTGATCTTACACCAGCCCCGCGAGCTACAGGCCAGCCTTTGGGTATTTGATCATAACTTCTTGTAGGAATGTCCGAATGATGAACGGTTTGAATCGTTAGAAACTAGGATCAAAGGGATTTAATTTGATAGGTAGATAACCTCATAAGTCGTTATATTTTAGTAGCAGAATACGTTTGAAGTAGGATATTATGTGAATTGAGACATCCTTTCCACTTAATGTATCCTACTTGTTCCACACGAATTCTTTCCATTCACAAAACTCCTTAGTATATTTCAACACATCTTAAACATATACTTTTCATTTCGAAATAATGTGGTTCTATCCTATGGGTCTCCTATAATACTCTAACACGTTATTCCCAAATACCGTTGGCGTACTTTAAAATATTAAATCATTAGAGAAATTTTCTGGGGACTTACAAAATGAAAGTACGTGAAGCCTAATATCAAATTCATGTGTAAAACACTCCTTTGATAGTACAAAAAGAGCTAAGAACCATGATCCTTGAAAACACCTATTTGCACATGACTCGCAAAAAAATCGTGAATAGTTGTCTCTCATTTCAGCATAGTTGTAGAAATGATCAGTCCCTTCGGTGTGTTAAGCTTTACAGGTGATTCGTGGTTATACGTGGGGGCTTGACAGCCACCATAATTTGACTGATTTGAGGTATTTGATTTTGATGGCCTTGTTATGTGTAAATGAATCCCGGAAGAGTTATGGCGATTTAGACCACGACTTGAGGTTTGTATTTTTTGCAGTTATGGGAATTCGGTTGCGTGTTGCAATTATTCTTCTGAAATAAGTGGAGTGAAAGGGTTCTATCCGATGAAGTGTTTATTCTACTGGTGGTTCAGGGGTTATGATGAAACTCTTGTACTCTCGCGTAATGGCATGATAGGTACAGTGAGCGATATGGAAATTGGAAGTTGAGGATCAAAGTTGCGGTTCAGTGTTGATAAGAATGTCACGAGCTCGGAGGAGTGGGAGAAGATTTCAGATGTTCAGAGTATGTCGGCGCCATCTTAGTGTCGCCTGATAACGGTGTCCTGTGTAAGAGGCATTGTGTATTGAGTTGCGAATTCTTGACTTGCATTACAGAATTAGTACGGTTGGTGGTATGGATGTGCATACTTTGCTACTTCGTACGGAAGTTTGTGGGAGTATATCCCATGGGGAGATCGTATAAGTGTGACGTGTTAGTCACTTGATTGTTGTAGAATTGAAACCAAGTATGGAGATTCTAGTATTGTCGCTAATGTGAGAGTTTATGCCCGAAAGGCACTCTTTTCCTTTGGTTGTGGACTGTGGGATTTTGTTCCGAATTGGATGACTGCTCGTGTGTGTCATGAATAGGGTCATTGTTGATCCTTGAAAGGTTATTCGCCCAATATGGGATGATCGGAATTGGCTTGAGGTCCGTGGGTAGGTCTAATGTGAATGTGTGCTCTACATTAGGTTGGATGTGTTCATTCAGCATAGCATTGCTTATGGAGGAGTCTTCGGGCGTTGGATGTTATTCTTGCCATCAGCTATTCTATGTAATACTCTATTGTGCCATGTGGGTTGTGAGACAGCTTGATTATGTGCACATGTGATGTGATCCCGTGTAGCTTGTAGTGTTATATGAGCAAGATGGCTCTTGAGATGTAGGTTGTTTATAGAACCTTAGTCGTGCTTGATTTTTTGTGCCGCATGGCGCTATCCGTCTCCCTAGGGTTATATTTATGCACTTGGCGTGCTGGTGGTCGATATTCAGGCATTTCGTGGCTATGAGCATTATGGCTTAATTGGTATTTCCTTATTTATTGTTATGTATGAACCAGGTGGCACGCTACTACGGGTGTGATGTTTGGATCGGGTTGCACTCCGCAATGGTATCATGTGTGGACCGGGTTGCACGCCGCAACAATGAGATGTTGAGTACAGTTTCTTATACTTATTTTGTGTGCCTTGTTTCTCATCTCTGAGGTAGGTTTATAGCATCTATTTGGCCATTTTATTCGTTTCAGAGGCTGGATAGTTCTCTACCCGAGTTCATTTTTCCTGAGTTGTTCATATTCGAGTTGTGGCTTATTGATGCATTGATGTCATCGTATGAGATTTTAGGTGGTTTTTGATATGGCTTGTAGGTCGAGCAGCTTGTACTGGGTGAGACGAGGTTGTCGAACCTGATATCAGTGCAATTAGATTTATATAAGGTATATTAGAGGGAAAATGTCGCTATTCAGTTCAGAATGAGCCAAGGATTCTTGTTGAGAGCAGGAATTCCATGAATTATTGATTTAGTAGGTGGCTACGAGTTTCTACACATCTCTTTCATCATTGCACTATAGCAAGGGTCAAAATCGGACCTATATGTGTTATGATATATACTACGGCCATTGGATTCGTGAATTTGCAGCTATTGTGGTTGGAGGATGTTATATTAGGCATACGAGTCATGCGGTGCAATGTGTGATTACAACATGGGTGAATGATCATGTTTTGGGTTCAGTGTATTGAGATTGATACGGTGTTCGTATGTTAGAATCAGGACTCGTAGAGAATTTCGGATATTGAAATTTGTCTCTAAGGCTTGTGGGCTAAGGTAGCAGGAAAGATCTTCAGTCGGGCTCGAGCTAATGTGCTTACATGGGTTGTGGTGGCACGGGTATGTGCACGAGGTGTTAAACAACAATTTTAAGTAACTCCAGAATAGTTCTTGGCAAGTTCGAGGACAAAGGTATATTTAAGTGGGGGAGAATGTAACGATCTGACCAGTCGTTTTGAGTTCTAGCGCTTCGTTCGGTGGTTTGAGGCCTTGAGTAGCTTCACTTCATGTTTTATGACTTGTACGCGTAGTCGAAGGTGAATTTCGGGAAGTTCGGAGTTGATTCGGATGGAAAATTCTCAATTCGGAAGCTTTAAGTTGGAAGAGTTGACCAAGGTTTGACCTTTGAGTAAACGACCTCAGAACTAGGATTTGAAAGTTCCAATAGGTTCGTATGATGATTTCAGACTTGGGCGTATGTTCGGGATGAGTATCGGGTGGTCCGGGAGCATTTCGGCGCTTATTGTAGAAAGTTAGCATTTTGAACGTTTTAAAATTTCCTAAGTTTTGTTTGAAGTGGACTTTGGTATTATCGATGTCCGTTTGGGATTCTAAGCCTTGGAATAGGTTTGTGTCATGATTTGTGACTTGCACGTAAAGTTTGGCGTCATTCCAAAATATTTAAGTGTAATTCGGACGCGTTCGACAAAGTTTGAAAGCTAAAAGAAGGGTTTANCTTGAGATTACAATTAAAATAATGATTCATATTGAGATAATGTTTATGATTGTGGTTGATGTTTTTGGGTGAGACGGCCTAGCCGATCAGGCCATGATCGGACTCTGTGCTCAAGATCACAGTGGTATATCGGTGCTAAGATCTCCCAAACATAAAATATGGAAACTTAGTTGAAAACTTGTATTGCTCCTAATTTAATGTTTTGGTATTGTTTGAGGCTCCCATTGATTTTATGATTGCCTTACTTGTGTTATCATTCGTTCTATTGAGAGGGTGTTTAGTCATTCATACTAGTACTATTCCATATGTATAAACATCCCTTTTGACGGGGGCGCTGCATCTTTAATAGATGCAGGTGGTTCCGCAGCAGGTGGCATTGATCATTGATAACAGATGGAATTGGCATTGTTCATGGAGTCCACTTAATGTTTAATTAATGATATAAATGCATCTTCTCTTTATTCATGGGCGAGTTGGGTAGAAGGCATTGTAAAGGCTTGCTTGACTGGGGTATCTTGCTCGAGCGTCGGTCGCGCTCCCCAAGGTCAGGGCATGACATTATCGATGTTCGTTTGGGATTCCGAGCCTTATAATAGGTTCGTATTGTGATTTGTGACTTGTACATGAAATTTGGCGTCATTCCAGAATGTCTATATGGGATTCGGACATGTTCGACGAAGTTTGAAAGTTTGACAATTGAAAGAAGGGTTTTGATCGTCGATTCGTAGTTTGAATGTTGTTTGGTGTGATTTGAGGCCTCGAGCAGGTTCGTGTCATGTCTTGGAACTAGTTGGTGTGATTGGACGGGGTCCTGGGGGCCTCAGGTGTGTTTTGGAATGGTTTCGGACCAAGTTTGGATGATTTGTTGTTGTTGGTTTTGTTGGCTCTGGTTTTGTCCTTCGCGAACGCGGAGGTAGAGATGCATTTGCGAAGAAGGATTTGGACTGGAGGCCTTTTTGTTCAACGCATTCAAGATAGAGCATTCACGTTCATGAAGGTTTGGGCAGTTTTGCTCCACGTTCGCGATGGCCTGGTCGCGTTCGCGTAAGAGAAATTGGGCCTGGGAGCCTTGGCATACGCGTTCGCGAGGATGGTGCCGCATTCGCGATGGTCAGGACTGGTAAGGCATTGCGTTCGCAAGCCTATCTTCGTGATTGAGAATAAGGATATGGGAGCAGAGGCTGGTTATGCTTCGCGAACGCGAGGGACTTGCCGCGTTCGCGAAGAAGGGCGCCTGGGCAGATTATAAGCTTGCAAGGTCGGGATTTTGTTATTTTCAACTCATTTCTCTCTTGTTTGGGCGCTTTATGGGCAATTTGGAGGAGCCATTTTCATCATCAATCTTGAGGTAAAAGATTTCTACACATTGTGAGTTAAATACATGGATTATATGTGGATTTAAAACATGAAACGTTATGGAAATTGTGGGCTTTTGGTAGAAAACCTAAAATTTGGTATTTTTGGATTTTGACCACAAAATTGGACATGGAATTAGGAATAAATTATATATTTGAGTTTGTGGTGTTATGGTTAATGATTATCTTCAAGAATTTTTGGAATCCGGACACGTGGGTTCGAGGGTTGACTTTGTTGACTTTGTTGACTTTTCGAGCAAAATTGGAAATTGTTATAAATTAATTAACTATGAGTGTTGGAATATATTTTTATTGGTTTGCATGTTGTTTGACAAGTTTCAGATTGTTTGAATTTGAATTGAGGAGTTAGAGAGGCATTGGAGCCGGTTATTGGAACTTCGGAGCGAGGTATGTCTCATGTCTAACTTTGTGAGGGGGAAACTACCCCGTAGGTATTCAAATTGTTATGTGCCACTAGTTATGGGTGCTACATACACACAAGGTGATGACTGTCCGTGCTAGCTAAAAGCATGTTTATGTTCGGCTAGACTTACTTTATCATGTAATATTTGAATTATTTGAACTCATTTTGCTAGCTTAATTAAGTGAATTTATAATTGAAATTGATTTGGGCATATATTAGGCCGAGATTTATCACCTTGAGTTGTTTGGCGAAATATTTGATAAATGTTAAAAGTCATGTTTACTTTATGCTCCTGTACCAGTGTTGTAAGCACGTGATGCGTAATTCGATAAGTTTCTTCATTTCCTGTGGATCAGGCAGAATGCATCGGTAGTATATTGAGATGCATCTCTAGTTTACGCCAGTCGACCCTCGGCAGTGTACACACCACTCTGGATCGGGCTTTATGACCTCGGCATAATCGTCCGTGATACCGCTAGCAATCTGGATATTCATGAGATTCCACTTTTATTGAGGCCTGGCATTTATAAGGAATTCCTTATTCGTTTGAGATTGCATTTGATATTCCTTATCTGTTGAGATAGCGTAGGAGATTTGAGAGAATTATATCGTCAAAAGAAATGTTAGAGGATTATGTTAGTTACCGTTTTACCTCATTATTATTGTTGCGCCTCATATCTGTTTATGATTTGTCATACTGATTTATTGGACCACAAGTGTCGATGTCGACCCCTCATCACTACTTCTCCGGGGTTAGGCTAGAAACTTACTGGGTACGCATTGATTTACGTACTCATGCTACACTTCTGCACTAAATGTGCAAGATCTGACAGGTTCATTTGGTGGTTATCTTGGCGCGTCGGCCCAACTGCTGAGGAGATTTTATGGTGAGCTATATTCTGGGCTACGTATCGCAGCCCACAGAGTCTCTATCGTATTATTTACTTTATCTTGTCTAATTTACATTCCAGACAGATGTTGTATTATTATTGTACTCCTTAGCAAATGTTCATGCACTTGTGGCACCAGATTTTGGGATATTCTAGTTGATGTTTACGGATTTCCATATTATTATCACCTTTTATTTTTATGCCTTACTAATTATGTATGTACCCATGATTTTAAATGCGTAAATTTCTTTACTTAATAAAATTTATAATTTTGAAAGTAATAAAATGAACAGTTGACGTGATAGTTCACTGCTGGCTTGCCTAACGATGACGTTGGGCGCCATCACGTCCTACAGTGAATTTTGGGTCGTGACAGAATGAGCTTAGCCATACAAACCTCGAATTTCCCTTAATGATACTACAATGATCCACCCCACTAAACGACTTCAATCTATAATAACATCATCCAATGTGGCCAATATAAGTAGCAAATTCCAAAATTCTGATGATCTAGGCACTTTATCAAATACTTAGTAGGCATAAATCTCTACAACTCTTAACCATAAAATTTGTTCATCCAACTACCACCATTTTTACCAACCATTCATGCCGCTATCATCTTTAAGTAGTTTATAACTCCTAACATACATGCATGTCCAACCATCCACACCCAACCAATAAAATTCCATCAAATAACCACATCTCCCTATTCTTCACAACACCCAATCTCAAGTTTGGGAGCTATGACTTCCAATCACCATCCCATAAGCTCCAATACCCAAATTCTTACCTACGATTACATTATTGAAAATTGTATGGGAGCTTGGGATGAAGCCTTACCTTGATAGAAGAAGACCTTGTAAATTTCTCCCCTCGAATCTCTAAAAATTGAGAAAGGACAAAAGTGTTGAAGTGTTAGATCTCCTCTTCTCTCTCTAAGATGCTCTCCTTCTCAATTAGGTGAAAATTACCCTTCTAAAATTCCTCTTAGGACCTTTTATTAAAATAGAATCGGGTAGGAAATTTCCTAAATATATCCCTCTGAAACATATCTCCGGTCACGAAATGGACCGCATAATGCTTCTGTTGTCTATAAAAGTGATCGCGAAATGGTCTTCAATGTTTGAATTGGAACTGGACAGGTCTGCGGCAAATCTATGGTCCGTATAATAGTTTTGTGGTCCACACATCGGACCGCAAAATCTCCTTCAAAAATCTCCCCAGGTGGCCCTACCGATTCCACGATGGATATGCAGCTCGCGAAACAGATATGTGGTCCGCATAACCCACTATGAAAGGCCTTCAACCTTTGGTTTGCTTGTACCCCAATCTGTGATGATTTTGCGGTTAGTAGAACTGATTCGTGATCCGCATATATGACCACAAAATCTCCCTCTCATGCCAATCCTTCTTCCTACTTCGCGATGCATTGTTCAGTCCTCAAATCTGTACCGCATCTACAACCTTCCGAACATATTAGCTTGACTTAGCACTATAAAACCTTAAATCCTTGGCGGACATTTACGAGGCCTTACATTCTCTCCCACTTAGGATTATTCATCTTCGGATGAGGGTTAGAGTCCACTATAGACACCGAACATGCCTTTGCTCCTCATTCAGACACCAATGGTTTGGAATTTGGCTAACTCCCTAAATATCTCAAAATTTTGGTAGAGTTTCCTCCGTATTCAGGCATATTCACCTGTCAGAGAGCCACAGAAACTTCTAGTACATTTTAATCATGGCTAACTGGCTCTACAGTAAATGGGGATATCTTTTCTTCATATCTTCCTTTGCTTCACAGGTGGCCTCTTTGACTTGTTGTTTTTGCCATAACACTTTGACACAGATGATATCTTCATTTCTCAAGTTACGAACTTGTCTAATAAGGATGGCAACATGCACTTCTTCCCATGCCAAGCTTTATCTTCTCCGGAGGAATATTGAATGATAGATCACTAACACTTTCTTCAATATGGAAACGTGGGATGTAGGATGCACATGCAATAACTCTCGGGGCAATTCAAACTCATAGGATACTTGGCCTATTTTTCTTCAAGATCCTGTAAGGCCCAATATACCTTGGACATGGTTTCCTATTCTTACCAAATCGCATAACTTCTTCATTTGTGAATACCCATTCATTTTCTTCAACTCCAAATCTCTATCCCCGAACATCCGAATAGGACTTTTGGAGACCTTCAGCCTTCTTCAATTGTTCCTTGACGATCCTGACTTTATAAATAGTTTGATCGACTGGGTCTGGACCAATCAATTCTGCTTCACCAACTTCGAACCACCCCAAAAGATATCAATATCTCTTACTATACAAGGCACCATACAACACGATAATAGCCCATTACATGGTAAAATCTCAACCACGACCTTCATTAGCCTTAAACTCCTCGTAACACATTGTCGTAACCACTCTTAGCCTTAAACATGATCTTTAAATTTCTAGAATTATCTTGGAGCCTCCTATAGCATTCGTGAAACAATTATCACATTTCTATATGCTTGGAAGATGAAATAGGTATATTGAACATAACAAAAGGCAACCTGGGCTTTCTCACATGTGAATGCTTATGTACATGTACCTAGAGAGTGACTAAAGGCATTTACCTTATTACACACTTTTCTCTTACTTATACCCTCTTAGACGTCCTACCATACTTTCCTTGACAAGTATCTTACAGGACCTTCTGTTCAAATGAATAGCATTCGATGGGTTATGCACACACCCTCATAACATTAACCTGCATGACGTCGATCCAAATATAAAACAACCCTGGGGTTGAGGCCTTTCTTGGGCCACCTTGTTTTCTTCTTACTTGGCTCATTAGATTTAAGGAATCATTTCACTTCCTTTGTGAACCTTCTCACGAACCCCGTTCATTGTTTAAAACCTTCAAAGCACATCTCAACACCCGCCATATATCTGCTTATTTGAAAGGCCCATTTGTCCATGTAGGAATTTCTTGGCTAGTTGAGACCCTCCCAAATTCTTTATAGGACGACCATTCCCTCCCTTCTGAGTGTAACACTTAGTCTACCTAGTCCCATCCTTGATAAATGGCTCACCTCATTACAATATTGTAGCTACCAATGACATTGACTGGTATTGTGGCTTAGAACTGTTGTGGAAAATGTGCCTCATTCGTAGCAAGGGTTCATCCACTCTTTCTAACTTCCGTGATGCGTTCTGAATACTTCCCTTGTCTTTTGGGTAGGTTGTGTTGTTTTCTCCCTATAGATTTTTGGCTAAGGGAATCTGCCATGAAATTGACCTTTCTTGGATGGTAGAAAATGTCAATGTCACGGTTCTTGTGTAGCTTGATCCATCTCCTTTTGCCTCAAATTTAATTCCTTCCACTTGAAAATATATTGAAGGCTCTCGGTGAATATATCAACATGGACACTATACAAGTAATGATGCCAAATGTGTAATGCAAAATACCATCGCTGCAAGCTCCATGTTATGAGTTAGGTTCTCAGAATCGGCATCCATAACTTGAACTAGGTGGTTGATACACCCTTTGGTGATCATTCTTTGCCTTAAGGCATGAAAAGAATCTATCCTTTGGCATCACATTATCTCCCTTCTATTCAATAACCAACTCGTTTGGAAAGTTGAACTTGACAATCCTAGCTCGGCAGTCTAACTTCACATGACATGAATACAACCAATCCATTCCCTTTATCACATCAAAGTCTATCATTACTAGCTTGGCGAGGTTGACTATGGTGTATCGACTACGTAGTGTGATAGTACAATTCCTATAAAGATACATGCCTACTATAGGCTTTCCTACCATAGTAGATACAAAGAATGGCTCAGGAAGCTATTCTAGATCAATCTCGAGCCTCGCCCAGAATTCTCAACTCCAATGGCATCACATCTCGACATTCCTATTTGAATTAAACTTACCCGGGTTGAAGGTTCAAACATGTAAAAAGTATCATTCTGTGGTCAAACATACAGGGTGTGAAACTCTATCGTCATAGTCATTCAAACACATTATAGAATAAGGTGGAGAAGGTTGAGGGACTTACTTGTAGTCTTTTGGTTGTCGGGGCAGTGCGTTATCAGATGACCCTTGACTCCACACCCATAACATGAATCAGTACCATGGAGTCACACCACCAAATGACACCTCCTACACTTCTCACAACAAAGATGCGATCCACTAGGCTGGCTCACCCCAGTGGTGAGATCTTTGGTACTATCCTTTTTTCTTACACCATGTGCGTCCTCCCTACCCTTCTTTTTGGCTCTCATAATTGGAGGGTTAACAATATCTTTACTGGCTAGCAGTGTGGGTGTTGGTACCACTCCCGGTTGTTGCTGGGGGCACTACCTTTGGAAGTGCCTGAGCCCGCCGCACCTAAAACACTTCTGAGTATGTTTGCGGCACGACGTCTAATATTCCTTTCTGCACGTTTGGCAGACTTGGTTGGGTGTACCCAGCTTGGGGCATTTGTTCCTCTTGTGGCCCTCTTTCCACAACCATAACATACCTCAAGACTCATGTAATATTTTCTCAGGTGATGCTTCTCACAAATCGGTCATTCTGGCTTGTTGCCATGAACAACCCTCTTTTGTTGCCTAAGTGATTGTGCTGCATGGTTTGATGTCATGGAGACATTGCCAGAAATGGGGTTAAGGGCGTATCCCCGAGCAACTAGCGCCTCCAATTCCTCTAAGACTTGACCCATCCTCCCAACGAGCTCTTTTGCTATCTCTCCCATATTCAATGGCGAGGTCACTTCCTCTTCACCGCCTCAAACTCATGAATTACTCATTTGAAAAGGAGACACAACGGGGGGGATTAGTTTCCTACCTTGCGATCTATGGCACGATCTATAATAGAAGATAAGAGTAACATTCCTAAATTCCTAGGTAGCCTCCCTATATAGATGTGGTTAACAACACACCGATAAGAGGGACTCTATTAAAGATGGCTCTGCAACATCCTAGGACACTTTAAAACCTTAAGCTCTGATACCAAGCTTGTCATGGCCCGACCTTGGGGAGCGGGGTCGGCGCACACACACCCTTGCATTAGTCAAGCAAGCTTTCATTCCATATCCTTCCCATTAGTTCCCATGAATGATTGGAACATCAAAATGAACCGTTTTAAAATAGTTGCCTTCAATTACATAGAAAATATATCAAAGTTTATGGAATAAAACTGTCACATGCCATGCGTAAGTTTAATAATAGAACATGAAAGTAATAATGTAATCACATACATAACATCACCCACAACTGTCTATAGAGCCTCTGAGACTATAATAAAAAGGCAATGGTGACAAGATCCCAACTATACCTAAAATAGAACATAAGTCCAAAAGTAGAAACACGGATACCCCGGATGATGAATGGGGATAACCAAGGGACTACTGGAATGTTAGGGAATGCCTATGGGAAATTTGCACCGTCTGTTGTAGTACCACTTGTATCTATTAAAGATGCAGCATCTCCGGTGAAAGTGGCATTAGTAACATGGAATAGTATATGAACAACTGAATTCCTCACATGAAGTGGGGCAAGAACATAAGTAAATAAAAATATAGAAGAGGAACAGATGTATGCAAATGTAAAGTGCCATGTTGTAATAGAAAACACAATATAAGTAAAATTTTCAAACATACCTCTTAGCAATTTAGTTTGGAGATCATTAGTTACCGACATAATAAAAAGGAAGGTGGAGCTACCATGTGCGCAACATGGCGTTCGATCTTGGCCCGATCAGCTAGGTCGTCTCACCACAATGTCGTGTGGATCGGCGTGGAAATGTGGATTGATGCTAGCAATACATTAGCCCATTATAGGGTAACTATCTAATCATACAATCTCAGGGTAACCATAGTTCTACCCCGACGCATGTAGGTTCAGGTATAGGCTCTTACGACCTATACCTTCTCGGTTACATACGATACTCCCAAAACTATTTGCTGTATAAATACTTCATCTCATAGGGTTTCATAAAATCTTCCATTTTTACCATATGCATAGTGTCATTGGAAATCATAGAGGTGTATTCAAATTGTTGGAAGTCCAAAACTTCATATTCATGTGCATATGAAAACTCGAAAGAATGAGTTAAAACATTTTCAATGAAAAGAGCATGGCAATAGAAAATAAGACGTGTAGAGTTTCACGAGCATTTGGTAATTCAAAAATTTAAAATGTTATGGCTATAAACACATGAGTACATGAAAGCTTAAACATTTGAGATAAATTTCAAAGATAAGGGCATAATGGTGGAAAATGTAAAATGAATCGAGATCATAAGCATTTGAAAATTCAATCTTTGAGGTAATTCAAAACAATAGGAATAGGAACTTGAACAAACCATACTTGGAGTTTATAAGAAGTTCATAGAATCCAATTCTATGGAAGGAGTCCAAACATACCTCGAATTCTCCCCTTAATGATACTACGATGATCCTCCATACTAAACAACTTAAATCTACAATAACATCATCCAATGGGGCCAATATTTGTAGCAAATTCCACAATTTAGGTAATCTAGGAACTTTATCAAATACCTAATAGGCATATATCTCTACAACTCTTAACCATAGCATTTGTTCATCCAACTTCCACCTTTTTCACCAACCATTCATGCCACTATCATCGTTAAGTAGTTTATAACTCTCATCATCATATGCATGTCCAACCATCCACACCAACCAACAAAATTCCATCAAATAACGAATCTTCCTATTCTTCACAACACCCAATCTCAAGTTTGGGAGCTTATGGCTTCCAATCACCATCCCATAAGCTCTAATATCCAAATCCTTACCTACAATTACATTATTGAAAATTGCATAGGAGCTTGGGATGAATCCTTACCTTGATAGAAGAAGACTTTGTAATTTTTTCCCATCGAATCTCCAAGAATTGAGCAAAGATAAAAGTGTTGAAGTGTTGGACCTCCTCTTCTCTCTCTAAGATGCTCTCCCTCTCAATTAGATGAAAATTCCCCTTATAAAACTCCCCTCAGAACCTTTTATTAAAATAAAAGCGGGTAGAAAATTTCCCAAAAATACACATCCAAAATAGATCTGCAATCACGAAATGGACCGCATAATGCTTCTGTGGTCTGCGAAAGTGACCACGAAATAGTTCTCCTAGTTTGAATTAGAACTGGATAGGTATGCGGTGGATCTGCGGTCCACATAATAGTTCTGTGACATGCACATTTGACCGCAAGATCTATCTCAAAAATCTCCCTAGGTGGCCCTATCAATTCCGCAATGGATCTGTGGCCCGCGAAACAGATATATGGTTCACATGACCCACCGCGAAAAGGCCGTCAAACTTTTTTTTTGCTTCTTCCCCAATCCGCGATGATTTTGCGATTAGCAAAATCGATTCGCGGTCTGCATAGTTGACCGCAGAATCGCCCTCTCATGCCAATTCTTCTACCCACTTCGCGACGCATTGTGCAGCCCATATCCTGCAACCTTCTGCACTTATTAGCTTGACCTTGGCACTATAAAACCTCAAACCCTTTGCGGGCTTTTACGTATCCTTACATTCTCCCCTGCTTAGGATCATTCATCCTCGAATGAGGATTAGAGTCCTCCATGGACACCGAACATGACTTAGCTCCTCATTCCAGTGGGCCCGAATTTGGCTAACTCCCTAAAGTTTTAGAAATTTCGGTAGAGTTTCCCTTGTATTTGGACCTATCCACATGTCAAATGGCCACATAAATCAATACTAACATCACAACCATACTCGATAAGGAATTACAAACACGGGGCAACATCAACCCGAGCATTATATTCATTGCACAACGATTAAGATCACAAGAGCATAAACTTTACAAATTCAAAACACAATCCATATGAAAGACACTTCTACCCTCTTCTTCCCAGATGGACTCTTCAACTTGTTGATTTCGCCATAGCATTTTGACGGAGGCAATCTCCTTATTTCTCAACTTACGAACTTGTCTATCAAGAATGGCAACAGGAACCTCTTCATAAGTCAAGCGTTCATTAACTTCAATAGTTTCCACTAGGACAATAAATGACGGATCGATCCCCAACCAGTTTCTTCAACATAGATACGTGAAAAATAGGGCGCACTAAAGATAACTCTAGAAGTAACTTGAGCCTATACGCCACTTGACTAACCTTCCGCAAAATTCTATTAGGTTTGATATACCTTGGGCTTAGTTTTCCTTTCATCCCTAATCGAATTATGCCTTCATGGGGAAAACTTTCAAGAACGCCCAATCATCCTCTTTGAACTTTAGATCTCTGTGTCGCGCATCTGAATAGGACTTCTGGTGACTCTGAGCGATTTTCAGCCGCTTTTTGATGACCTTGACCTTTTCCATAGCTTGATGCACAAGGTCTGGCCCTATCCATTCTACTTCTCCAACTTTAGACAAACTGATGGGGGATCTACATCTCCAACCATATAGAGCTTTGCACGACACCATTTGGATGTTGGCATGATATCTATTTTTGTAGGCAAATTCTATGAGCGGCAAATGATAATCCCAGCTACCTTTCAAGTCAAGAACGCATGCACGCAATATATCTGCAAGTATGTGTATGGTCGCTTATCTTATCCGCTGATACACGTCGGATGAGCATGCCTAACGAGGATGATTAGGTCAACATCATATCACTGGAGTGCTTTAAAGGAGTCAAGATTAACAAGGCTATTTTGGAAATTTAGCTATTTAGGCTTGTCTTATAATTTAGGTCTACTTAGCTTTCATTACTACCTAAGGGTATTTTGGTTATTTAGCCTAAATAGCATGCTGGTATTAATAACTAAGCATTAGTGTATTTAGAGTTAGACTTGATGAATGATAAACTTGAAGGCTATGCAAGTCCCACACTCTTTCCTTATCTTTTAATTAATGCATTTATGAGTTTATGCCTTCAATTCCTTTATCGTGTTGTTTATGCTTTTATTATTGTTAAATTAGTCTATTTGGTGAGCAATTAGTAATAAATGCTTAATTACTTTATCTTAGGGTTTCAAGAGTTTCCAATCTCTTGAGGGTTTTCGTAGCTTATGAGATATAATTGACTGAGTTCATCGAGGTAATTAGGCTTCATATCCTAATCTCTTGAGGGTTTTTGATTCTGCGTATTTTTCTATATCGTGTTTTCGTTCTTAGTCCGTATCATCTTGGTACGAGAGCACAAGGTGTTTTTCTTACAATTCCTTGTTTATGTTTTGATTATCATCAAAATCTGAAAATAAATAAAAAAATCAAAAACTCCCAAATGAAAAATTGCTACTGTTTATCCGTATATGTTTCATTGAGTGAAGTTTCTAAACTGGAAAAAATAAATAAATCAAAAACCGTGTTCCTATCGAATTTTGAGTTCGAAAGTTGTTCAAATCCTCTGAAATTGAATGATATGAGTTGAAATCATTGGTTACTTTGGGTTAAAACTTTGAATTCCATCCCGAAAATCCATTGTCGACTGTTGAATTTTGGGTTTTGCTCCAAATCGGAAATTAGGGCTCAAAATCGATAGGATCTTCATGATTCTAATTTGAAAGCAACATTTTGAAGCTTAATCTGGAGCTTGGAGTCGGTTTGAAGCTGGTTTGCTAGGGTTTAGGGTTCGAAATATAGAACCTGGTTTTGAAGAATAAGACGACCTAGGGTTGTCGATGTCGGGAGCCTTGAACAAAATTGGTTTTTGGGGTTTGTTCCTAAAGTTATTTGGATGTTGAATCCAAAGTTTGAGTTCGATTGGTGAAGATTTGGACGAGATTGGATTGAAAATTTCTTGAATCAGTCGAAGAACTTGCTGTTGTGTTCTTCAAAATTCTAGGATTGAGTTCTATCCTACACAACATCCCTACACATCGACGCCTAGCTGATTTCAGTGATTCATCATTTGTAAATTGAAGATTGAACTTCTGAATTTGAACTTGATAGTGTGAGATGAAATTTTGTCTTGTTTGTATGAGTCAATTTCTGGATAAGAAAGTAACATCATTGAACAATTTTCGGAAGCTTGGTCGGAGTTTTGAGTTGATCTTCTTGAGTTCAAACTGAATGTCATTTAAAGTACGGGGGGGGGGGGGGGTGTTGTTGAATTGTCGAGTTTTCTTTTTGTAGTTGACTAGTTTATCAATTAGTCGACTGAAAACAAAAATAGAATATAACTGAAAGCAGAAGTAAAGTGCAGGAATTAAAGACACCAATATTTTTATACTGGTTCGGATTCAATGTGAATCCTACTCCAGTCCCCTTGGGTTGCAAGGGTGTTCTCTCTTCAAAGATCCTTGAATAATCTCGTACAATTGTGTTGATGTTATCTCCGAACACCAACTCACTTTTGGATCTAAGTACGCTCGTGATATTTTCGATACAACGCCTCACAAATGTTTTTCTCTCTTTCTTCTCTCTACTAATTACACAGTAAACTTCACTTAGATTACAATACTTGTATAGAGTAGAACAAAGAGTACGAAGTTGGTTTGATCAAAGTATATAACGTCAAGACTGGTACATATGTATATATACTCCGTGAGGTCTTCTTGACTCTTGATTGATGTGAATCTTGAGAGATTGTGAACCCAAGGGAGTTGATCCTTGAAAGAAATCGTAGAGTTAATCTTTCCAAGAATAAGATGTTGCTTCCGTTGATTTGCCTTGACTTGTGGTCTTGATTAGACTTTTCCTTTGCTATGCGGATCTGTCCATTATTTGATCAATCAAAATTAGGTCCCTTGATTCCGTCTTTTAATTGTCTTCCTTTGATAGAGGAACTTCAGTGCATAGTTTCGCAATCTTGAATTCCTTTAATTTAGGTCCTTCCTATAATATTCTCCGTTAATGTTCTGTCAAATCCATGATTGATTTTCCATTCGGATTTTCGCTACTCCTTCCTTTTTAAGTTCTAATCTTTGATAGTCTTTCTTTCCATTGCTTCCGGAGTATTTCTGCACATAAAAGATGTGTTATTTTGTATCATTAAAATAAATATAGATCTAACAATCTCCCCCTTTTGATGATGAAAAAATAACAGTGTTATAACACCAGTTTACTTCCATGTATATCAGTTGAGTTCTGCAATTGTTGTAGTTGACTCCCCCTCCATTTGTGTTTCCTGTCAGTTGTTTTTAGTCGGCTCCCCCTCAGCTTGGCATCCTATATGTCAGGTATTATAGTCGACTCCCCCTCAATTCGGCACTATAATATACCTGCAAGTTCCTAGAGACAAGACAACCACAAGGAAATACCAAAACACACTACTACTTTTCTTCCCCTTTGGCATCAACAAGAAGTTAGTATAAGGCGAAGCATTATAGCAGTCTATAACTATCTAATTCAGCATGCAGGAGCAAAAGTAAGTAATTGTCTTAACGGTACAACCCATGACTGAAACATCAGTCCCAAAAGAAGCAAAAAGAAATTGTTGTTAACAACCATGCATCAATGACACAGAAAGTAGGTAAGAGTATTGCAGATAGCCTCCTTAAGGCGTTCCAAACTTGCATTGATTATGACTGAGATCCACTCGATCATGTCGTGTACCTCCTTAAAAGCCTTTATTGTATTCTTTGTTCTCTTGGGAATTTTCACTCTTATGTTGGACACATAATAGCCTGTGTCCTTTGACACTCCATGGACATCTTCAATTGTGCTTTGCATGGAGGTCAGAGAGTCCTTGATGACAGTCAATTTGTCATTGATGGAGGCTAACTTTTCCAAGAGATCAGGATCACCTGCACTGGGAAGAGACACAGAGGCTTTTGCTTTTAAGTCTGTAGGAGCATTCTTGGCTTCACCGTCTTGCTTCTTTACCCAAGTTCCTTTTATAACAATGTATCACATGCTCGCGAACGCTCTGGAGTTATATGACTTATTGACAGTGACATAGGGATAGTTAGCAAGAGATATATTGTGGGCTTCTAACTGATGGGTAATGACCATACCATTGGAAGACTCGTAGGATCATCGACACTCTCTATCATGAAATTGATGACCCAAGAAGATAGTTTGACCTTATGCTTAGTTAGAAGACAATAAACCGGGAAGGTATCACGTTGGGAAAAGGTGGAGAAAGATCTTGTTCTTGGGAGCAGAGTGGTTGCCACAATATGTGCTAGGACACGGGTTTCAAAACAGACATCACTAGGTCCTAATTGACTGGGAAGGGAATCAGAGGGTGACTCAGCTATACAACTCTTTGCTTGATCAAAAGAAATCTCAAAATCCTCGAGCGACGTATTCTTAAACAACATAGAGAAACCCGAACACTTGCATTGAAAAATAGAGTCAAATAGAGTAAAATGTAACACAATATGTTTGCCAAGAACTAAGGACTCTAATTTGTCAGGTTTGGTAGAGCGAAAATTAGAATAGAAAATTTAACAAGATATTCATATACCTTTGGAGGAGGCGGGCAAAGAAAGTTTTTCCACCCCTGGAATTCGAAGAGTTCCTTGACCTTGCAGTTGAGGCTCTCCATGATCTTTAGATCAATGACTCTACCATGGGCTACATGTTTGTACTTTTCCTGTCTTCTTTGTCACCTGCAAGATCAGAAAAAATCCTTCTAAGTTTAAAATTGTTAAAACGTGAGTACCATAGTCCATAAGAAGTGGTTCCAATAAGATAGCGAATTATTCGCTTTACTGCAGTTAAGTGACTCCTTAGGAGCTGACTGAACCCTGGCATATTTACAAACACCGAACATGATATCCTTACCATTGTGGTGAATAAAACATTTGCTTTCAAGTGGATGAAAGTAGCCTATATTAGGCCTTTTACCTTTCCATAGTTCATATGGAGTCTTCTTTAGGATGGGTCTTATGAGACATCTGTTGAGGATGTGACATGATGTGTTGACTGCTTCTGATCCAAAAATGATTTGGCAATGAATGTTCTATTATCATTGTTCTGGCCATATCTTGCAGAGTTCTATTCTTGCGTTCAACTACCCGATTCTGTTGGGGTGATCTTGGGGTCGAGAAATTGTGAGTATATCTTTGATCATTGTAGAATTCTTCAAATGCTCTGCTTTCAAATTCTCCTCCATGATCACTTTGTAGGTTGAGATGAAATACCCCTTTTCTCTATTAATTCTTTTACATAAAATCTCAAAACATTTCAAGGCTTCATCTTTATGAGATAAGAAAATTACCCATGTAAAACGTGAGTAATCATCAACAATAACAAAAGTATATCGTTTACCTCCAATGCTAGCAGTTCTAGTAGGTCCAAACAAGTCCAGTGAAGTAATTGTAGGGGCTTGGTTGTGGACACAATGTCTTTGGCTTTGAAAGAGTTTCTAGTTTGTTTGCCAAGCTGGCATGCGTCACAAACATGATTTCTAGAAAAAATGAGTTTGGGAAGGACAATAATTAGATCATGTTTGGAAAGTTTTTTCAATCAAATGCATGCTTGCATGGCCAAGTTTTTTATGTCATATCCATGGATCATCAGATATGGATGCTAAACAAATATGACCATCTAGGTTTTACATGTCGTCTAGAATGTATACATTTCCATACCTTTTTCTTGGCAAAATGATTTTACGTGACTCATCTTCAATGGCACAACCTGTTTTCTTGAATTTCACATCATACCCAGGATCACATAGTTGACTTATGCTCAAGAGATTATAGTTGAGTCTGTCCACAAGGTATACTTCTGTAATATCACAGTTATGCTGAATGGAACTGTGCCGGTACCAACGATCTTTCCTTTTGAATCATCACCAAATTAGATATTTCCTCCATTTATTTTATGACTTCTTTGAACAGATTTTTGTCACCATCATGTGGATGGAACACGCACTATCTAAATAACATTTCCCTTTACGACTCTTTCTGTGATGTTCTTGCAAAATTAAATTATTAACTTCTTTTAGGTACCCAAGCTTGTTTGGGTCGTTGTTGGTTAGTTCTACTTGGATCAGGACTGTTTTTGGGTTTCCAAATACATCCTGAAATATTAGATTTACGAAATCTACAAAATGAATATTTATGCCCAGCCTTATTACAGTAATGACACACAGAGGTTGATCCAGTTTTTGATCTAATACTAGTGTCAGTACTTGTGGACTCAGTTCTAATAGGTCTTTTTCTAGTTGACTTGTAAGTCGCTTGGTTAGACTTGACAGAACTGTGACTAGTGGATTTGCGTATGCCATTAAGTTGCAATTGCAATTCCTGAACCTCTTCTTGAAAAACATCTCTTTCGATTTCAGAAACTTCAAGTTTGAGTTCCCAGTCCTTCTTTTTCCTATTGAGTCTCCTTAATGCATTTAGCATTTTTCTAAACTCTTTTAGGATAAGATCAAGAATATCCAGCAATTGGTTACATATATCACAGTTATAGGGTCTTACCCCACTTGTTTCACCTCGTTCCATGAAGCAATTTTCAGTTTCCTCTTTGCAATCATCGTCTGATACATCTTCATCAGTCCAATAACTAGAATATTTGTTCATATCATTTCCCAGAATAGTCATAAAGCACAAGTTTGCTATTTCTTCATGTTCTAAGCTATCTTCATTGCTCCAGCTTCCGAAGGATTTATTTTTATTGAACCTTCTGGAGACTTTTCTTTAAAGATCCATGCATTCAACTTTAACATGACCATATCTTCGGCATTCAAAATATTTTCCATCCTTTTGTCTTGTTCATTGTATTGTCTGGTTCTTCCCTTTTTTGTGTTTTTGTATCTTCTCATCAATCCATTCATATTTCTAGAAACCATGGCAATTTCTTCTTCAAGAGCCTCTACGTCATCATCAATATCGTTCTCAGATCCTTCTGTTGTGGTTTTGAAGACAACTGTTTTCTTCTTCTCTTCCTGACGCGTTTTCTTGAGACGTGTTTACTCAAATGCTATGAGAACTCCATGCAGTTCATCATATGACAATTTGTCAAAATGTTGAGATTCAAGTGCAACTACTTCTGTCTGCTATGCGGTGGGCAAACTTCTTAGGATTTTCGAACCTGCTCACCACTTGAGTGCGATCTACCAAAAATTTTCCGATCGCCAATGATTTTGCTGAATCATGCATACATTTATTCAATGGTTTCACCTTCTTTTATCTGGAAGAGTTCATAGTCGTGAACCAACAGATTTATCCTTGTTTCTTTCACTTGGCTAGTTCATTCATAGGTAACTTCCAGTTTGTCCCACATTTCTTTGGCGGTATCACAACTTGAAATCTTCTCATATTCTTCTTCACTTATAGCATTATAGAGCAAATTCCGTGCCTTAGCGTTAACTTGAACAACTGCCATTTGCTCATCAGAGTACTCATCTATGTCTTCAGGATCAGTGAATGGTTATGTTGATGCTGGAAGTGGATAGTTTTCCTTTTTGATAACACATCATAGTTTGACATCATAGGACTTTGCATATATTTCCATGCGCACCTTCCAATGAGAGAAGTGATGTCCATTGAAATATGGTGGCCTTACTTGCGATGTCCCTTCTTGAAAGAGTGCTCCAATAGTTACTTGGTTTGACATGATCTTTTCTCACTAGCTGTTAAGCAAAAGATAAATATGTGAGACCTGCTCTGATACCAATTGAAAGTACAAGAGGGGGGTGAATTGTCGATTTTTCTTTTTGTATCCTAAGTAGTTGGCCAGTTTACCAATTAGTCGACTGAAAATAAAAACAGAATATAACTAAAAGCAGAAGTAAAGTGCAGGAATTAAAAACACCCAGATTTTTATACTGGTTCGGATTCAATGTGAATTCTACTCCAGTCCCCTTGGGTTGCAAGGGTGTTCTCTCTTCAAAGTTCCTTGAATAATTTCGTACAATCGTGTTGATGTTATCTCCGGACACCAACTCACTTTTGGATTTAAGTACGCTCGTGATATTTTCGATACAATGTCTCACCAATGTTTTTCTCTCTACTGATTACATGGTAAACTTCACTTATATTACAATACTTATTTAGAGTAAAACAAAGAGCACGAAGTTTGTTTGATCAAAGTATATAGCTTCAAGACTGGTACATATGTATATATACTCTGTGAGGTCTTCTTGACTCTTGATTGATATGAATCTTGAGAGATTGCGAACCCAAGGGAGTTGATCCTTGAAAGGAATCGTAGAGTGATTCTTTTCAAGAATAAGGTGTTGCTTCTGTTGATTTACCTTGACTTGTGGTCTTGATTGGACTTTTGCTTTGCTAAGCAGATCTTTCCGTTATTTTATCAATCAAAATTAGATCCCTTGATTCCGGATTTTAACTGTCTTCCTTTGATGGAGGAATCTTTAGTGCATAGTTCTGCAATCTTGACTTTCTTTAATTTAGGTCCTTCCTATAATATTCTCCGTTAATTTGCTGTCAAATCCTTGATTGATTTTCCGCTACTCCTCCTTTTTCATCTCTATTCTTTGATAGTCATCCTTTCCATTGCTTCCGGAGTATTTTTGCACATAAAATTTGTGTTATTTTGCATCATTAAAGTAAACGTATATCTAACAATCTGAACCTTTTGGGGTTGAATTTTGATTTCTCTGAGCTTAAACTTGTTTTGATTTCTGAATTTCTTAATGACTTGGGATTGGTTAATCGAATCGACCATTGAAATTCACCTCTGTTCTGTGAAATTGATTGAGATGCATTCCTAGTTCGACTTGAGGCTGCATTATTAGTAAATACTGCACAGTTTAAATTTAGAATTTGCACTGTTTCAGCCGTTAAATTGCAGTGTTTTGTCTGCAGCATAGAATCTGCATTTTTCTGCACTGGTTAGGCTACTGAAATTGTTGCTAAAGTTTGGATCCTTGGCTGCTATTGAAAGCTGTTGAAACAGCCTTGAAAATCTGCAGTTTTTGCATCAGTTGTCTAGTGATTGCACAGCTGTTTCTTTTTTTTTTTTTTTTGCATTGTAGGACTGCAAGTTCTGCAGTTTAGTAACTGGATTTCAGTTATTTGGTTGTTGCTTCCTAGTTGGTATTGGTATTGGTATTGTCTGAAGGGGTACTTGAACGAAGGATAGAATGGAGTCAGTTTGGGGTAAAGCTAGACTGCAAACTTGAGCATTTGACCAGCTTTGAGCTGCAGTTTTGGCCTAGTTCCAGCTGCTGTTTCTGCCTGGTTTTCAGGGATTGGAAACCTGTGGTTGTGTACCTGTCTCCTCAGTATTATTGCACCAGTTTGTCAGCAGTTGGCAATCTGCAAAGAAGGGACTCAGTTTGGACAGTATTTGAGCAGCAATTCCACAGTAAAACTGCAGCAACTTCACAACACTTTTACACTAGTTTTTACACCTATTTTGTCTCAGTATTTTGCACCATGTAAATTTCAGCAGTTTGGCCCTCAATTGGCTCCTATTGAACTGTTCTAGGAAGAGATTGCGAGCAGAAAAATTCAGATTTTAACAGGGGTAAATAGCTACTGAATTGGGCAGTTTTTTGGCAGTCATTGAACCAGTTTTGGACCACACTCAAGCTGCAAGTTTGCTTGGTTGCAGTAGTATTTTTGAAAGTTACTTTCTGCAGTTCTTAGCAGTCAGTTTGTGTTCCTTGAAGCTAAGACCTACACAGTTTTGGAGCTGTTTTGACTAGAAACTAAAGCTATGACACAATTAAACAATCTGGGCAACATAAGTTCTTGCAGCTGTGAGTGGCAATCTGTGCACTGAAATTCTGCCATCTGAAATTTCATCTAAGTTGTTCTTGTGTGTTGAGGCTTATGTGAAATTGAAACTCCTGTCTACTACTATAGAGAAAAGTTGGTCGACTTCTGCAAATTGAAGTTTTGGAGCAAGTTGTCTGGAAATTGAAGTTGCAGCTCTACAAACCTGTCGACTTTTGCAAATATGACCAGTTTTACAAATATGTCCAGTTTTGCGAATATGACCACATTTTGCAAATGTATCTAGTTTTGTAGTTTCTTTTCTTTTCTTTCTTTCCAATTTGTAGTAAACTAAACTCTAAACTTGATAATTGTTCTTATTAAGTATTAATCTAGTTTCTTGCATGCTTAATTTTATTTCCTGCCAATTGTTTTGTGCGTTTATCTTTTACTTTCGTTGTGAATTGCTTGGTTCAAGTATGTTTTCTTTTAATTGTCTGTACTTGTGAATACACAACTTCCACTCCACCCCGAAGACGGTTGGAACATGTTGTGAAACCTTGAAACTTAAGTTTGCTAGCAATTTTGACATTTACTACTTGAGCGGAAAAAGGCAAGAGTGAATAGGACTTGAAGCACACAAAAGCCAATTGGTGCAAAGTGTGATACACGAGGGTTGAGCGATATCGAGTGAGCTTAGTGAGGACTTTACTACTAGTCTGCTTTCTCGTTTTGTAGGTATCATGAAGTACGAACAAACTTCTAGTCCTAATTGTGATCCAAGGAGTAAGACTCCGATGCATGAAGTTGTATATATATTTTATGACATAAGTGAGAAGGTTACCAATATTACCATATGGCAACACAAAACGAATGCAAGGTTGAATTCCATATTGGGGGAATCTCAATTGAGGTATCAAGGAAGGGATAGTAGTATGACGCTTACTAATTCTTCTACTGCACCCTCTCGTTCACAAGTGTGACAAATGCTTCAAACCAAAGCGACTACAATCACCAAAGGGAACTTATTTTCCTCCACCAAACTGCCGACTACCTACCCCCTACCAGCACCAACTACAACCCCCAACTAAACATCAACCACCACAAGCACATCAACTACAACCTTATCATCATTAGAATAAGGAAAATCCTCACTCTCCTTTTGTTTTCCCTCTTTCTTTTCTCTCATTTTCTATTCAAGCTCTTCACTCCTTTCTTGTGACAACTCATTCACTTCACTCCACACTTCATCTCCTTTTTTTATTCTAGAGTTGTTACTTTTCTCTCCCTCACTTTTCTCTATCTTTTGTCTCTCATCCTTAATTTTTCTCTTTGCATTTTTCAAGGATGTTCTCAAACTCATTTGGCCTTTTTCCCTTTGGTTCACTTTATCCTCCCTATATTTTTCATTGAAAACTTGTTTGATATTGTCCAACTCATTCAAGGTGTCCTCTTGATTATGTTGAAAATGTGAGTTGTTCACCATTCCAGGCTCTTGAGGTGGTATTGGTGGTGGAGGAGGGAGATTGTCCCTCCTTGGTGGTACTTGTGCTGGTGGAGTGTAAACTTGTGGTCTATGTAGGGGTGGAGTTTGATACACACCGGATGAGCATGCCTAACGAGGATGATTTTCAAGTCAACATCATATCATTGGAGTGTTTTAAAGGAGTCAAGATCAAGAAGGCTATTTTGGCAATTTAGCAATTTAGGGTTGTCTTATAATTTAGGTCTACTTAGCTTCCTTTACTACCTAACGGTATTTTGGTTATTTAGCCTAAATAGCACGCTGGTATTAATAGCTAAGCATTAGTGTATTTAGAGTTAGACTTGATGAATGATAAACTTGAAGGCTATGCAAGTCTCACACTCTTTCCTTATCTTTTAATTAATGCATTTATGAGTTTATGCCTTCAATTCCTTTATCGTTTTGTTTATGCTTTTATTAGTGTTAAATTAGTCTTAGTTGGTGAGCAATTAGTAGTGAATGCTTAATTGATTAATTACTTTATCCGGGTTTTTCAAGAGTTGCCAATCTCCTGAGGGTTTTCATAGCTTACGGGATACAAGTAATTGAATTCATAGAGGTAATTAGGCTTCATATTCTAATTGGTTCTTGTTCTTCCAATCAATTGTAGGTCTAGCTCTTATTTTTTATTTCGCATATTTTGCTATATCTATGTTTTCATTCATAGTCCGTATCATCCGCCTGCCTGTGGATAGAAAGTCGTACTAAGATTTACTTGGTCCAAACCTTGTTGAAATTTCTACCTAAAGTTAGCGGCAAGTTGCGCCCCTCGATATGAGATGATGAAAACTAGAGTGTCGTGCAATCTATCTCATTTATATACAACTGAGCATTGTGTTCTGCTGTGTCAGTGGCCTTAACAAGCAATAAGTGTGCTGACTTCGTGAGTCGATCCACAATCACCCAAATTGAGTCTAACGTACGAAGGGTGCGAGGTAGACCTACCACGAAGTCCATGTTGATCTCCCACTTTCAAATTGGAATCTCTATATTTTGTGCCAAGCTGACAGGTCTCTAGTGCTCGGCCTTCACTTGTTGTCAATTAGGGCATCTAGCCACAAAGTGCGCTATATCCCTTTTTATGTCATTCCGCTAGTGGATTTCCTTGAGGTCATGGTACATTTTCGCAGAGCAGGGTGCACAAAATACTTGGAACTGCGAGCCTCGATCATGATTCTTTCCTGGAGACCATCCATATTTTGAACACACAATCGCCCTTGGTACCTTAGCATACCATCATTCATGCCAAGAGAAAAAGCCATGGTCTTGTGTTTATAGATTCCCTCCTTCAATTGTACCAAAAATGGATCGTCATACTGTTTCTCCTTAACTTCCACTACCAGTAATGAGTTGGCTCTGTGTTGCAAAATCGCCCTTCCTTTGCTTGAGTGCTCGAGTCAGACTCCCAAATTAGCCAACTGGTGAACTTCCTTGGCCATCGGCTGTAATACCCCGAAAATTTTTGAAGAACTTAAGTGTAAAGCCCGGTAAAATTTATAAAGAAACTAATATTTCATGGTGCCGGACTAGGATTACGTGTTTAAGTAAAGGAAAATTTTTGACGGAAAAGTGCATTTCTGTGGTCCATTATGCGACCGCAGAATCACTCTTCGGACCGCATAATGGCCGAAAGTGAGGCAGTTAATTGGGGTCAGTTGGAAGCAATTATGCGGNAAAAGTGCATTTCTGTGGTCCATTATGCGACCGCAGAATCACTCTTCGGACCGCATAATGGCCGCAAAGTGAGGCAGTTAATTGGGGTCAGTTGGAAGCAATTATGCGATCGACTATGCGACCACATAACTGTTATAGGGTGTACTATGCGACCGCAGAATCACTCTTCGGACCGCATAATGGCCGCAAAGTGAGGCAGTTAATTGGGGTCAGTTGGAAGCAATTATGCGGTCGACTATGCGACCACATAACTGTTATAGGGTGTACTATGCGACCGCAGAACAGTTATGCGGACGACATAGTGATCGCAGACTCAGGCAGATTTTTGGTCATTTTGGACACCAATTATGCGGCGGATATGCGGTCCGCATAACCATTATGCGTTCGCATATGCGACCGCAGAACCTGTTCCGGAGCTTCATTTTTGGGTTTTTGAAACCCGATCCTATTTCGTTAAATACACTCTTTGGGTCATTTTTGAGGATAATATGATATTTTAGAGTGAGAGAGAGTGCCCTAGAGTGAGAAGGTGCTCCTCAATAATTGATTCTTCAATTCTTGCTCAAGTTTTGGAAGATTAAGAAGGCAAGCTCACTAGGTCCTCATCCTAGAGGTAAGATTCTACACCCTAAACCCTAATTTCGAAATCATCTGAAAATGGGTAATTAGCAAGATAAATTTTGGGCATGAGAGTTGATTATTTTATATGCATGTGATATCAAGGGGTGTAGGAAGATTGTTGAACTAAGCATGGTAAAGATTGGGTTGTGGGATGATGGAATCCTCTATAAAAGGACCTTGAAACCTTGTGCACACCTAGTGTTTGATAAAATGCTCAAATGAGCTAGAACCATGATCATCTTCCTAATTTTGATTCAATTTGTTATATTTCTATAATAGATTGAAGTTGCTAAGAATTTCGAAACGTTTTAGAGTTTAAGGAAGCTCAATTGAGGTATGTTGACTAAACTTTCTCTCTTGGAATTGAATTCCATAATGTTTCCGTGAGTTTCAAAGTATGGGTTGCGTATTAAAATGTGGTGGCTTGAATCGGATTTCAAATGAAAGCTAGTATGCCAAATTGTGTGAGAAAATTTCAATATTCTTAAGACTCTTAATTGCTCATATGTTTAACTAAAGTCTTGATTGAGAATGTCTATTGTTGATAACCTATAAAGATAGTTGGAAGTGAAATCAGTAAATTGGGAATATAAAGCGTGGCCAATGTGCCAATAGTGAAAGTTATACTTGTGACCAGTGGTGCCAATGAAATGAAATAATGTGAGAAAGATTGTGAAATGAGTTTTGACTCAGCTATTCCAAAATTAACTTCGACAATATAATCGGCTAAAAGTTTATGAACTCAAGTGATGCCCATATGTGGCTGTTTTAGCTAATGCTATGCTTTGTAAGTAATTTTCAATGTGTTTTGCATTCTTACATATTCGTGAGTGGAAATTGTGTATGATTTTAACTTGTACTTCGATTGCCGATCATTTTACTCCATTTATTGGAAAAACATCGATTGTGTTTAAAGCTTTCATTACTAATGAATTTAAAGTTGTGATTTTCGGAATATTCTACTTGTTGATAATTATGATGATGATCTATGAAAGGGAAGAAATAAAAGTGTGGAATATGAAATACGGCCATTGCGCCATGAATAAATAATCATATGTATGGCCAAGAGAGCCAATAAAATAATAATGTTGTAAGTGGTTGAAAGTACGGATTAGGTGATATGTGGTGTGAAATGTTATGAGATGTACGTATTTGTACTTTTATTTCCAATGTGTTATGAAACCCTATGGACGGTCTATGAAACGTATAGGTATATTGTGTTATGAAACCTTATGGACGGTCTATGAAACGCATAGGTATATTGTGTTATGAAACCCTATGGACGGTCTATGAAACGCATAGGTATATTGTGTTATGAAACCCTATGGACGGT
>AWOL01S0027083.1:0-46695 GCA_000715115.1 Nicotiana otophora | reverse complement strand
GCTCACACTTCTAGGTATTCCGTGCACCCGGGCTCTACGAAAATGTATCATGATCTTAAGGAAGTCTATTAGTGGAATGATATGAAAAGAAATGTAGCGCACTTTGTGGTGAGATGTCCAAATTGTCAGCAAGTGAAGGCCGAACACCAAAGGCCCGGTGGGTGGGCACAGAACATAGAAATTCCAATGTGGAAGTGGGAAATGATTAATATGGATTTTGTGGTAGGATTATCATGCGCTCCGCGCAAGTTTGACTTAATTTGGGTGATTGTGGATCGACTCACGAAATCAGCACACTTTTTGCCGGTTAAGGCTACCGACACAACGGAATAGTATGCTCAGTTGTATATCAAAGAAATAGTCAAGCTACATGGAACTCCAGTTTCTATCATTTCCAATCGAGGGGCTCAGTTCACGGCAAATTTTTGGAAGAAATTTCAGCAAGGTTTGGGTACTCAGGTGAATCTTAGTACAACCTTCCATCCGCAGACTGACGGGCAGGCAAAGCAGACTATTCAGACACTTGAGGACATGTTACGTGCTTGTGTCCTTGACTTCAAGGGTAGCTGGGATGATCATTTGCCACTCATAGAGTTTGCTTATAACAACAGCTCTCATGCTAGTATTCAGATGGCACCATTTGAGGCATTATATGGTAGGAGATGTAGATCTCCCATTGGGTGGTTCGAGATTGGGGAAGCAAAGTTGATAGGGCCAGACCTCGTGCATCAGGCTATGAAAAAAGTTAAGATCATTAAGGAGCGGTTAAAGACTGCTCAGAGTCGCCAGAAGTCGTATTCGAATGTTCGTCGTAGAGACTTAGAGTTCAAAGAAGATGATTGGGTATTCTTGAAAATTTCCCCCATGAAAGATGTAATGCGATTTGGTAAGAAAGAAAAATTAAGTCCAAGGTATGTCGGACCGTACAGAATCATTCAGAGGATCGGTGAGGTGGCGTACAAGATTGAGCTACTACCTGAGATATCATTAGTGCACCCGGTGTTTCATGTGTCTATGTTGAAGAAAGTAGTTGGAGATCCGACACTCATGATTCCGGTTGAGACTATTGAGGTTAGTGAGGAATTGACGTATGAAGAGATTCCAGTTTCTATTATTGATCGACAAGTCCGAAAGTTGAGAAATAAAGAAATTGCCTCCGTGAAAGTGCTATGGTGAAACTAGCAGGTTGAAGAGGCTACTTGGGGGGCCGAGGAAGAGATCAAAAAGAAGTATCCTTACTTGTTTGTATAAGCTATGTAACCTTTCTATAAAATTGTCGCCTATGGATTCTTGTATCGTTTGTTCAGTTAATGTAAAGGTGCTTCTTTCTAAATATATTGTATGTGAGGCCAAAGTTGGTGTTATTTTGTATTATGTTACGTCGTTGATTTATGTATATGTTAGGATGTGTTTCTGGGGTTCTCTGGCAGGTAGATAAGCCCAGTTACAAGGGAGACTCTGGCAAAAGTTTTGAAAATTTAGGGAGTTAGCCAAATTTTGAAACTACTAGTGAGTGTGAATTAACAGTTGGGCCACATTTGATGCTAATAACAGATTTTGAGGATGAATGATCCTAAGTGGGGGAGAATGTAAGGCCTCGTAAGATTTCGCAAAGGAAAAATAATATTTCGTGGTGCCGAACTGGGCTTACGTGTTTGAGGATTGTATAAATTCTTCGCGGCTCGGACTTTTTGGGTTGAACAATGCACTGGAAAGTAAAGGAAAAATTTGGGCAGAAGAAATGCACTTCTGCGGCCCACTATATGGCCGCAAAATCACTCTGCGGACAGCATAATGGTCGTAGAGTGAGACAGTCTTTTGGGGCATTTTTGATGTCATTTTCGCGACTCATTATGCGACCGCAAAACCATTTCGCGGGCTACACTCTGATCGCATATCCAGCTTTGAGATTTTTCGGAGGAAGCTCCTGCGGCGCATTATGCGACCGTAGAACAGGTCTGCGTACCGCATAATGACCGCAAACCGAGTCAGATTTGCCCAGTTCTGGAGGGCAATTATGCGGCCTATTCTGCGGATCGCATATGCAACCGCATACCCTGTTCCGGAGCTTCATTTTTTGGGTTCTTAAACCCGACCATATTTCGTTAAAACATATGCCATAGTTCATTTTTGAACATATTTCTGATATTTAGAGTGAGAAAGAGTTCTTACAGTGGGGGAGTAACCTTCAACCTATTATCCATTAATTCTTGCTTAATTATTAAGGATTAACAAAGAAAGTCCTCACCTTAAAGGTAAGAATCTATGCCCTAGCTCTTAATTCCAAAAATCTACTTAAAATGGGGGATAATTAGAAGGACAATTATTGGGTGTGGGGTTTTATCTTGCATGCATGTGTTATCAAAGAATGTGGGAAGGTTTTGAGCTAAAAATTGTAAAGAATGGGTTGTGGGATGATGGAATCCTCCATAAAAGGACCTTGAAACCTTAATGCACACCTAGTATTTGATAAAAGGCTCAACTGAGCTAGAACCATGATCCTCCTCCTAATATTTGGTTCAATTTGTTACATTTCTAAAATAGATTGAAGTTGATAAGAATTCCGGATCATTTTAGAGTTTAAGAAAGCACAATTGAGGTATGTTGGCTAAACCCCCTTCTTCTTAGAATCGAATCCCACAATGTTCATGTAATTGGTGTAAGTCCCAAATTGATCATTATAGAATTGGTATTCCTAATATGTTTGTGTTGAAGGATGTATGTTCAATATTTATTCTAAATGCTTCATCATGTCATCTTGCCATTTGAGAATGTGTTCAAAATGTAGAATATGTGTTAGAAATATTAAAACTTCATGTCAAGATCAAATAAAGGTTGTTATGCCAAATTGTATGAAAAGCCTCTATGTGCCTAAGATTCCCAAATTGCTCATATGTGAATTTAATGTCTTGAATGTGAAGCCTTATTGTTGTTGATAATGATAATGATGTTTGAATGTGGAAAGGGGAACGGAAATTATAAAATAAGGCCAAGTGCCAAGAATGACTTTATAATTGTGGCCACTAGTGCCAATGAATCGAAAGGATATGAAAGAAGTATGATGTGAGATGATTGACTGAAAAGGGTATGGGTGAGACGGCCTAGCCGATTGGGCCGTGATCGGACGCCATGCCACACATATGGTGGTGACTGTGCTGGAAATTATAATAAAATTGTGGTTATGGTTGATGTCTCAAATGAGACGACCCAGCTGATCGGGTCGTGATCGGACTCCGTGTAAGAATACAGTGGTATTGTGAATTATGGTATATCGGCACTAAAGATCATCCAACCTAATAACATAGAAATTGACTTGAGAACTTATGTGATCCTTACTTGATGTTTTAGTATTGTTTGAACCTCTTATTGAATTCTTGACTGTTCCCCCTTGTATTATTATTCATTCTATTGAGATGGTGTTTAGTTTTACTTACTAATACTATTCGATAGTACTAACATCCCTTTTGCCGGGGGCGCTGCATCTTTAAATGGATGCAGGTGGTTTCATAGCAAGCAATGTTGATTAACGATAGTGGTATATCCTTTTCCCAACAGACTTGGTGAGCCCCATTCCATCCCGGGGTCATGTATTGTATCTTTTGTTCATATTATTATCACGTTTTGAGGTATAACCGGGGCGTTGTTGCCGGCACTATCATAATACTCTTTTGTATCTTTTAGAGGCTCCGTAGATACTATATGAGCTGTACATGGGTGCTAGAAAAGTCAAACAGATTATGTTGTGTTTTGATCTCTTGTTCCACTCGAATCATAAGAATGCGTGTATCGTGAAACTTAAAATGATGTAACCAATGAGACGATTTAGTGTTGTATATATGATCTCCCTACTGTCTAATTAATGAAATCATGTCTTCTCTTGATCATGGGTGAGTTGGGTAGAAAGTATCTAACAGGCTTGTTCGATCGGGTTCACTCGGTTGAGCGCCGGTCGTGCTTCCCGAGGTTGGGGCATGACAAACCTCAAGCATTTGAATAGTCTATTCTACTTGCTCGTTAGTATATAGATGGAAAGTTGTGCTAAGATTTATATGAATACCCAAACCTTGCTGAAATTTCTACCAAACGTTACTGGTGAACTGCGCCCCTCAATCTAAGATGATAGAGACTGGAGTGCCATGCAACTTGACTATTTCCTTGATATACAACTAAGCATAGTGTTTTGTTGTGTCGGTGGCCTTAACAGGAAATAAGTGTGTTGATTTCATGGGTCGGTCCACTATCACCCAAATCGAATCCAACTTACGAGGCGTGCAAGGTATACCTACCACAAAGTCCATATTGATTATCTCCCACTTCCACATTGGAATTTTTATGTTTTGTGCCAAACCATCGGCCTTCTGGTGCTCGACCTTCACTTGCTCACAGTTCGGGCATCGAGCCATAAAGTCCACTGCGTCACTCTTAATGTCATTCCACCAGTAGACTTCTTTGAGATCATGGTACATCTTTATAGAGCTTGGGTGCACATAATTCTTGGAACTATAAGCCTCGGTCATGATTCTCTCCCGGAGACCGTCAGCGTTCGGAACACATAATCGCCCTTGTTACCTAAGTGTACCATCGTTCATTCCAAGAGAAAATCATGTGGTTTTGTGTTTATGAATTTCCTCCTTCAGCTGCACCAATAACGGATCATCATATTGTTTCTCCTTAACTTCCACAACGAGTGATGACTCAACCCTATTTTGCACAACCACCCCACCTTCGCTGGAGTCCGCAAGCCGAACTCCCAAACTAGCCAACCGGTGAACTTCCTTGGCCAACGGCCTTTTGTATGCCTCCATGTGAGCCAAACTACCCATGGAGTTTCGGCTAAGATCATCCACCACAACGTTAGCTTTCCCCGAATGATATAGAATATCGATGTCGTAGTCCTTGAGTAACTCAAGCCATCTCCTTTTTCTTAGATTCAACTCTTTCTGCTCGAAGATATATTAAAGACTCTTATGGTCCGTGAATATGTTCACATGGACCCCATACAAATAATGATGCCAAATCTTCAATGCAAACACCACCACCGCAAGCTCTAAGTCATGCGTTGGATAATTCTTCTTATGGTTCTTGAGTTGCCTGGAAGCATAAGCGATTACCTTGCCATGTTGCATTAATACACACCCATGTCCAACATTTGAAGCACCATAATACAACACAAACCCATCTGTATCCTCCGGTCAGGTCAGCATCGGTGTCGTAGTCAACCTTGAGTTCAACTCTTGAGAGCTCTTTTCACAAGCATCCGACCACTAGAATTTAGCTTCCTTCTACGACAATTTAGTCAATGGAGAGGCAAGAGAAGAGAACCCCTCCACAAATCTTCTGTAATATCCAGTTAACCCCAAAGAAACTACGAATCTCTGTTGGAGTTGTAGGTCGAGGCCAATTCTTCACTGCTGCAATCTTCTGAGGATCAACTTTGATTCCCTCACTAGAGACGACATGACCCAAGAAAGTGACAGATTCAAGCCAAAACTCACACTTTGAAAACTTTGCGTACAACATATGCTAGCTCAGAGTTTGCAAAACTGTCCTAAGATGATTGGCATGATCCTCCCGACTTCATGAATACACAAGGATATCGTCCATGAACACTATCACAAAAGATTCAAGACAATTCTCGAGGACTCGATTCATAAGATCCATGAAAGCTGCCGGGGCATTCATTAGCCCAAAAGACATCAACGGAAACTCAGAGTGCCATAGCGAGTCCTGAAAGCTATTTTTGGAACATCCTGCTTCCTGATCTTCAATTGGTGATACCTCGATCTTAAGTCAATCTTGGAGAAGTACTTAGCACATTGCAACTGATCGAACAGATTATCTATCCCTAGCAATGGGTACTTATTCTTGATTGTGACCTTGTTGAGCTGCTGATAGTCAATACACATCCTCAATGACCCGTCTTTATTCCTTACAAAGAAAATTGGTGCACCCCAGGCATCACACTTGGTCGGATGAAACCCTTTTCTAACAAATCCCTCAATTTCTCCTTCATTTCCTTCAATTCCGTCAGAGCCATTCTATAGGGTGGAATTGATATATGCTGCTTGCCTGGAAACACATCGATCCCAAAATCAATCTCCCTGTCTGGTGGGATCCCAGGAAGCTCATCAGGAAAGACCTCTAGAAATTCATTCACAACTGGCACTGTCTTAAGTGTTGGTGCCTCAGCCTTAGTGTCCGGGACTCGGACCAAGTGGTGGATACACCCCTTACTGATCATCTTTCCGGCCTTAAGGTAAGCAATAAACCTACCCTTCTGCATGACATCATCCCCCTTCCACTCAATGACTAGCTCATTCGGAAAGTCAAACCTAACGGTTCTAGCTCGGCAATCAAGCTTGGCAAAACATGAATAATGCTAGTACATCCCCATTATTAGAAAATCCACTATCACCAATTCAATGAGATCAGCGGTGGTGTCTCGATCATGCACCATGACAATACAATCCCTATAAACCCGCGTGGCCACAGTAGACTCACCAACTGGAGTAGATACAGAGAAAGACTCATGAAGTTGTTCCGGTTCTATCCTGAATTCCATAGAAACATAAGGAGTGACATATGACAAGGTGGAGCTAGGATCTATAAGTCAATACACCTGTGACAACATATGCGAAAGTCTCTGAACTCTGGCGACCTATCATAGCATAGAACCTGTTGGGCCCTCCTAAACTCTGGGCACCACCCATAGTTGCACTACTCCCTGCGGGTGCCGGAGTACCTCGAGCTAGAGGAGGTGTTGCCGAAGTAGTAGCTGCTGAACTGGCCAATAGCGCCCTACCCCTACCAACACTCTAATGGGACAAAGGGCAATCCCTCTGAATGTGACCCCTAAGGCCACACATGTAGCATATGGGAAAATTCATGTAGCAGATACCTGAGTGCATCTTTCCACACATAGGACATGGGGGCCTTCGCTGCGACTGAAATCTCCTGCCCGACTGAACTTGCTGATAAGATCCTATGTTGCCCTGACTGGGCCTAAAATGACTCCACTGCTGCTGACCGAGCCCTAGTGTCGGTGCATTAACCGATGACTGAGCAAAAGACTATGATGGTCCAGACGACCCTCCCCTGAACACTGCCCTTCCACCACTAGAAGAACCATCAAAGTTGCCCGCGGACCAAGCCTTCTTTCTACCTTCTCGCTCCATTCCGTTCTTCAATTTTTGGGCCTCTGCGGCTTGAGAAAATGCCACCATCTTCCCATAATTCATATCAGAATTCAAGGTAGGTGCATCAACCTTGTTGATAACCATACGGCTGAGGCCTTGCACAAATCGGTGAACCCTAGCCTCCATAATGTGAACAACATATTTAGACAAATGCGTGAATCTCATATGGTAATCCCACACACTCATACTACCTTGCTTCAGGTCCTCATACTCGGCTGCGTGGGCTACCCTAGTCTCGGCAGGCAAGAAATGATATATAAAAGCATCCGCAAACTCGTTCCACTTTGCCGGAGGGCTCCCCTCCTCACGGTACTCCTCCCACAATTCGAACCATGAGTACGCCACCACTTTCAGGCGATAGGAGGCCAATTCCACTACTTCTGTCTCAGTGGCACGGATCACACAAAGGGTCTTATGCATTTCATCAACAAAGTCCTAGGGGTCCTCCCCGGGCTTAGTATCCTTGAATACTATATCCAACTGGAGGAATCGCTTCGCCTTGGAACTAGAAGAATCCCCTTGGTAATTGGAAGAAGTAGGCTTAGCATTCAATCTATGGGCCTAGGAAGCCACTATCTCGGTCATCATCTGTATGGCTCCCCTAAAGTCCACATCAGACACATTAGGACTGGTGGTTGAGGATAGAGGGGGAACTGGAATATCAGTTGGAAGAGGAATTGTAGCATTCTCAACAGGAGTAGGAATCGGTGCATTCTCAGCAGGAGTAGTAGAATCAGAAGGTATTGTGGTTGAGGGAAAATCTTCACCCCTCGGGAGCTCACCCGTAACATCTGGTATAGAATCAACTGCCACTCCTGGGGTGGCATTGTGTCATGACCCAAAATCCAACTAGCCGTGATGGCACATAAACCAACCCGCTAAGTAAGCCAGTTAGCAACAAACCAGTTCAAATGATATTTATTAAGAGAAGAAATTATAATACAATTGAGAATTCCCAAGTACTGGTAGTACAAATCATGAGCTTCTAAGATTTAGAGATTACAAAGCTAGTATGAAATAAATACACCATCTGTCTGAATGTACATAAAAAGATTTTCATAAGTCTAGGACTACCATGAACAAGAGGCAGTTGTAACTACAATGCATGTACGTCTTTAAATCCAGCTCCCGCCGTGCACAACAACATCAGCATCCAACATCTGCATACAAGGTGCAGAAGTGTAGTATGAGTACAAGCGACCACATGTACTCAATAAGTAACAAACCTAACCTTAGGTTGAAAGTAATGACAAGATGGAACAAAGGTCGGAGTCCAACACCATTAGCCAACAACAGTTCATAACAATATAATAAAAGTGATAAAAGAAGTAACTCAGAGATATATTTCTCATCTCGTTCACAGTTCCGAAAAATAGGCTCGTTTTTCAAGTATATCATTGAAAACCTAAATCTTTTACCGAAATCACCAAAATATGAGTACATTTGTAAAACTGTGATTTTCCCCAAAACTTTCAACAAGTAACTATTTTATTTTCAAATGGCATGAGGAAAATGCATCTCTATGCCTAGATGTCAATGTGTATGTGATATCTTGAATGACGCAATATCGTACAACATGAGAAAAATGCATCTCTATGCCTGTATATCAAGTGTGCATGTCGAATGCAATGCAACTCTGTGATAAAACCATATGCATACTCTCAGAGTATCAATTCACTTAGTCCTCCCAGTCACTCAGTCCTCCCAATCACTCGGCACTTGCATTCACACTTAGTAGGTACCTGCACTCACTAGGGGTGTATAGACTCCGGGGGGGGGGGATCCTTCATCCCAAGCACTATAACAAGCCAATCATGGCATAAATCAATAAACATGTTGCGGCGTGTAGCCCGATCCCATCAATATCCTCACCATCAGACCCTCGGCCTCACTCAGTCATCAATCTCTCCAGTCTCTCGGGCTCACAATGTCATGAAAATTATCCCAAAATGATGATGTGATATGTCAATAACTACTAACAGAGACTGAGGTATGATATGCAAATGAATGCGTACGACTGAGTATGTAATTGCAATGTAAGAAAATAACTCAACAGCAGAAATGACCTAAGTGGGTCCCAACAGGATAAGCATATAGCCTAGACATGGTTTCTAACATGGATTACAACTTAATTACTCTAGCACGTAGAGATTTCATGGATAAAAACAAGATTAGGTAACTACATAGCACCACAGAAATAACCGAGTCATAATTCACACAATGCACGCCCACACGCCCGTCACATAGCATGTGTGTCACCTCAACATCTAAACACATATCACGTATATTTAGGGGTTCATACCCTCGGCACCAAGTTTAGAAGTGTTACTTACCTTGAACAAGCTGAATCCAATACTGAGCAAGCCAAACGATGCTCCAAAATTCCATCTCACACGTACCGACCTCTGAATGGCTCGAAACTAGCACAAAGCAACTTAAATACATCAAATACTGCCAGAGGAAACAAACCCAATCGATAAAGGTTGAATATTTAATCAAAAGCCCAAAATCAACCCAAAGGTCCAACCCGAGCCCGCACCTCAAAACTCGACGAAACTTATAAAATCCGACAAAACCATTCAATTACAAATCCAACCATACTAGTTTCACCCAAATTTGACTCCGAATCGATGTTCAAAACTCAAAAACTCACTCTATGAAACTTTAGGCTAAAACCCCCAATTTCTCTTTAAAGTTCATAATCCAATTACCAAAAACGAAGATAGAATCACAAAATATAATCAAAACTGAGTATAAAACACTTACCCCAATCCTTGTAATGCAATTCCTCTCCAAAGTTGCCCAAAACCGAGCTCCAAGTCTCAAAATGTGAATAAAATAGCCAAGCCCTCAATATATAGCTTTTGCCCAGGTATCGTTGCACCAGTGACCCACTTAGCCGCTTCTGTGGCGTCGCTTTTGCAGCAAAAGTTCCGCTCCTGTGAATGACCACTGGTAGCCTTCCCTCACACCTGCGGCTGAAAGTTCGCTTCTGCGATCATGCAGGGGCGAGTCAAAAATGCGCTTCTGCGCTCCACAGTAACCCAGTCAATCCTTGCTTCTGCGATCGCTGCTTCCGCTCCTGCGCACGCGCAGATGCGCCTCTTCCTCCGCATCTGCGAAGACTCGAAGCCTCGTCTTCTTCTGCTTCTGTGATGACACTACCGCTTTTGCGGCTCCGCACCTGTGCCCATAGCTCCGCAGGTGCGGTCACACCAGAACCTCTGCCGAACTAGCCTTACTCAAAATTTCAAAAACTGATCTGAACCTTGTCTGAACTCACCCGAGCCCCTTAGGACCCCGTCCTAATATACCAACAAGATCCATAACACAACACGGACCTACTCGAGGCCTCAAATCACTCATAACAACACCGAAACGACGAATCACACCTCAAATCAAACTTAAATGAACTTTGAACTTTCAACTTCCAAAACCCGCGTCGAAACATAACAAATCAACTCAGAATGAACTAAAATTTTGCACACAAGTACCAAATGACATAACGAAGCTATTCCAATTCCCGGAACCACAATCCGAATCTGATATCCACAAAGTCAACTTCCGATCAAACTTATGAACTTTCCAAACCTTCAAATTTCTAACTTTCGCCAATTAGTGCCGAATCCTTCTAGGAATATCCAAATGCAAATTCGGGAATACGCCCGAGTCCAAAATCACCATCCGGACCTAACGGAACCATTAAAACTCCATTCCGGGGTCAAATTCACCAAAGGTCAAATTTGGTCAACTCTTCCAACTTAAAGCTTCAATGATGAAATTCATTCTTCCAA
Organism: Nicotiana otophora; assembly: GCA_000715115.1. Classification (NCBI taxonomy): domain Eukaryota; kingdom Viridiplantae; phylum Streptophyta; class Magnoliopsida; order Solanales; family Solanaceae; genus Nicotiana; species Nicotiana otophora. The sequence continues at coordinate 35,705 of AWOL01S0027083.1, read as the reverse complement.
ATCGATTCTGAATAACCTGAAAGCCAAAACCGACAATTCACACAAGTCATAGTACATCATACAGAGCTACTCATGCCCTCAAACTACTGAGAGAAGTGAAAAAGCTCACAACGACCGATCGGGTCGTTACACATTGGCCCTTTGGCCGCTCCTCGCCTTTTTCCTAAGCGCCATGTACTAAAAATTGGAACAATGCACGAGTTAAGAAGGGAACAATCTTATAATCAATATCAAACGCACGATCTAGAATGTCAAAGAAAGGTGACATTCCTAAATGCCCAAGTAGCCTCCTAATTATAGATGTGGTCGACAACACACCGATAAGAAGGACTCTACTAAACACGGCTCCAAGACAATCCTAGGACACTTTAAAACTTTTGGCTCTGATACCAAGCTTGTCACGCCCCATTCTTGGGGAGCGAGACCGGTACTCAACCAAGATACCCTAGTCGATCAAGCCTACTCGATGCCTACTATCCAACCTTACCCATGAAAATTTTGAGAATCAATAACAAGAGATAGATATGAGAGGATAAAATGTGAAGTAGCAATTTTCAATACTTATAGAAACTTCATTTACGATTTCAAAAGTATTACAAGTTCATAGTTTAAAAGTGGAAATATATCTAACAACTACAAAATTTCTAGTTTGTTTTCCCCAAATCATAATACAACCCACAACATGTCACATAGCCACTAAATGAAACAGAAGAGTAGTATGAAAGTGTCGGTGACAAGGCCCCGGCTGTACCTCAAACACAAAATACAATATTAAGTGACATAAGGCCCCAAAGCAGAATAGGGCTCATCAAAATCTGCTGAGTTGAGGGTAAGCTGCTAACAAGGATCAAGGCCGCATGTTGAGGAACCACCTGCATCCATTAAAGATGCAGCGTTTCCGGCAAAAGAAACGTTAGTACGTATGAAATAGTACTAGTATGTAAAGATAAATACCCTCTCATAGAATAGAGTACCAACATAAAAGGAGTGGAACATGGTATCAATAAGAAACTCAAATAATATTAAAATGCCAAGTCAAGAGCAAGGTAAATCTTCAAGTAAATATTAATGTTTTAAGTTGGGAGATCTTTGGCACCGACACACCACCATGCTTATGGCATAGGGACCGATCTCCGCCTGATCGGCTAAGCCGTCACACCCCAGTGTGTGCGGGTAAACAAAGAAATACAACACCACCACCATGTGCGCGGCATGGTGTCCGATCACTGCCCGATCGGCTAAGCCATCTTACCATAATACAGTGTGGGTCTATATGGTCCTTTTCTAGCTATTATTTCATCCCAATTAAGGGGAATACTCTCAACACATCACCACGGGAATTTATCTCTCAATCACTCCTACACCGACACGTGTAGTTTTGGGTTTAGGTCATTTCAACCCACCCTTCCTCGGTGACCTAACGATACTCCCAAAACTATTTATCATATAAAAGAGTTACGATTCATTTCATAGCCGTTGTCAATATCTTTCACTTCATTGGCACTCTTGGCCATGCACGCAAATCATTGTTCCTGACACGATGGCCGCATTTCAATTATCTCATACCCTCATTATTTCTTTTTCAAGGATCATCATAGGTCATCAAAATAAAGAACATTTGGAAATCATGACTTTAAATACATGAGTAATAAACGTCTTAAGCAAATTGAATTTTCCTTCCCAAAAGAGAGCACAATGATTTACAATTGAAACATGGATTCAAGTCATAAGCATTAGATACAATAACCGTAGGTGAAACATTTTTCTGATGGAGAGTTACATGATAGGGAAATTATAACATGACTTGAATACATAAGCATTCGGATAAACCAATTGGTAGAGGCAATTCGAAACAATAAGAATAGGGACTTGAGCAACCTACATTTAGAATTTACAAGGAACTCATGGATTTCGATTCTATAGAAGGAGTTTAGCCAACATACCTTAAACTCTACCCTTAATGATACTAATATGGTCCACCACACTACATAACTTCAATCTACAACAATGCAACACAATTGTACCGGTATTAGTAAGGATGTTTTACATTCTGCTCACTTAGGCATTATGACAAGCATCTAATGTGCACATTTCTCTACAGCTTTCATCGATGATATTTCTTCATCCAATACCCACACTTTGCCCCACTAATTCATACTACAACCAACTTTAAATAATTTAGGACCTCCAACAACATATTCATGTCTTACCATCCATCCCCAACCAACCAATTCATCAAACAAATCACTTTTCTTTCTCTACAAATTCTCAAAATTCCAATTGGTGAACTTATGATTTCCAAACACCATCCCATAAGTTTCATCAATAAGTTCCTACTCATATAATCATTATTAAGCCATGCATGTAAGTCCAAGGAGATGGAATTACATTTTGGGAGTAAATCTTGCAAGGTCCTCACTTGAGCTCTTGGGAAGATTCCTTGAACATTTAATGATTCCATAGTGGATTGGGTTAGTTTTAGGGTGGAATTGATGGAATGAAACACAAAATTAGTAGGGATTACTTATCATAAATATGGGAGGAGTTGGGGGTCTTGAGAGATTAGATAGGAGCTCCAAGAATCGGCCAAGAGGAGTGGGGGAGGTGAGCTACCGAAATGCCCTTTTATAAAGGCTTCAGGCCTAATTTGTCCATCCTTACGCGTCACGCGGACTTGGATGAGATCTCGTTCAAGCTCGTGTGCAGGGGCATTACTTCACTGTTTGCTGAAATGGTTGTGGGTCTTGGCTCGTTCAAACCTGTGCGGCACACTAGTTCAGACGAGCCCCTAGTTGTATCCTTTCTCTGTTTCTTTTTTTTCAATTTATCCTCCTTCGATACCTTGCTATAATGTAGACCCCAACTCACTTCCAAACCTTACTTTAAGTATGAAACCATGATTACACGATGCAACCCTCATCCATGGCCATCTGAGGTACACAAACAAAAAGTGGAGATCTCGAGGTGTGCTTTAAGGCCTTAAACCCTTAGCAAAACTTTCCTTGTTCTGTCTGTGTTTCCTTAGTTATTTGACTATAACTTCTTGTAGAGATATCCAAAAGACAAATGGTTTGATGAGTTTGAAACCAGACTCGAAGGGCTAAATTTTAAGGATGAAATTCATGGAAAATATCTTTTTCTATGATAGTAATACCCTCTTAAAGTCAGGTGTTGTACAAATTTAAGGTCATTTTTAAGGTCACTCTTGCGGTCCATTATGCGACCGCATAACCATTTCGCGGGCCGCACTCTTGTCGCATATTTCGCTTTGGGATTTTTTGGAGAGAGGTTTTGCGGTGCACTATGCGACCGCATGACCATTCTGCGGTGCATTATGCGACCGCATAACAGGTCTGCGGGCTACATAGTGACCGCAGAACTAGTCAGTTCCTTTCCAGTTTTGGCACCCCAATTTCGCGGACCGCATAACCATTATGCGGTCGCATATGCAACCGCAGAACCTGTTCCGGAGCTTCATTTTTGGGTTTTTAAAACCCGACCCTACTTCGTTAAAATAGATGTAAGGGGCCATTTTTGAGCAAAACCTGATACTTTAGAGTGAGAGAGAGAGTGCTAGAGGGAGAAAGTGATATTCATCAAATTACTCTTTAATTCTTGCTCAACCATTGAGGATTAACAAAGGAAGACTTCACCCTAAAGGTAAGAATCTATGTCCTAGCTCTCAATTTAAAAATTTTACAAACATGGGGTAATTAGAGAGGCAATATTGGGTGTGGGGGTTGTTGTCTTGCATGCATGTATCCTTGAAGTATGTGGGAAGGTTGTGAGCTAAACATGGTAGAGAATGGGTTGGGAAATTGTGGAATCTTTCACAAAAGGGCCTTAGAACCTTAATGCACATCTAGTGTTTGATAAAATGCTCAAATGAGCTAAAATCATGATCATCTTCCTAAGTTTTGGTTCGACTTGTTATATTTCTAAAATATATTGAAGTTGCTAAGAATTCCGGATCATTTTAGAGTTTGAGAAGCTCAATTGAGGTATGTTGGCTAAACCCCATTCTTCTTAGAATCAAATCCCCCGGTGTTCATGTAATTGGAGTAAGTCCTTGATCATTATTGAATTGATTATTCCTAATATGGTTGTGTTGAAGGATGTATGTTCAATATTTATTCTAAATGCTTCATCATGTTATCTTGCCATTTGAGGATGTGCTCAAAATGTGGAATATGTGTTGGAAATGTTAAGACTTCATGTCAAGATCGAAATAATGGTTGTTACGCCAAATTGTATGAAAAGCCTCTATATGCCTAAGATTTCCCAAATTGCTCATATGTGAATTTAAATGTCTTGAAGGGGAAGCCCTATTGTTGTTGATAATGATATTTGAATGTGGAAAAGGGAACTGGAATTACGAAATACGGCCAAGTGCCAAGAATAACCTTATAATTGGGGCCACTAGTGCCAATAAATTGAAAGGATATGAAAGAAGAATGATGTGAGATGATTGACTGAAAAAGGTAATGTCTTGGGTGAGACGGCCTAGCTGATTGGTCCGTGATCGTACACCATGCCGCACACATGGCGGTGACTGTGCTGAAAATGATAATTGAAATTGTGCTTATGGTTGATGTATCAAGTGAGATGACCTAGTCAATCGGGTCGTGATCGGACTCCGTGTAAGAATACAGTGGTATTGTGAATTATGGAATATCGGCACTAAAGATCACCCAACCTAATAACATGAAAATTGACTTGAAAACTTATGTGATCTTAAACTTAATGTTTTAATGTTATTTGAAGCTCGTATTGAATTCTTAACTGTTTCCCTTGTATTATTATTCAATCTATTGAGATGGTGTTTAGCTATACATACTAGTGCTATTCGACGGTACTAACGTCCCTTTTGTCGGGGACGCTGCATCTTTAAATGGATACAGGTGGTTACATAGCAGGCAGTGTTGATCAGTGCTAGTGGCACATCCTCTTCCTAGTAGACTTGGTGAGCCCCACTTCATCCCGGGGTCACATATTGTATCTTTTGTTCCTATTATTATCATGTCTCAAGTTATAGCCGGGGCCTTATTGCCGGCACTATCATAACACTCTTTTTTATCTTTTAGAGGCTCCGCAGACACTATGTGGGTTGTACATGGGTGCTAGAAAAGTCAAATAAATTATGTTGTGTATTTTGAGACTTAATAGTGTAGTAACTAATGAAACGGGTTAATGTTGTATGTATGAACTTCCTAATATCTAATTAATAAAATCATGTCTTTTCTTGATCATGGGTGTGTTGGGTCGTAAAATATTTACCAGGTTTGCTCGACCGGGTTCACTCGGTTGAGCGTCGGTCATGCTTCACGAGGTTGGGGCGTGACAAATATATCTAACTTGTTCCACACAAATCCTTCCCCCACATAAACCTCCTTAATAGTTCCAAAACCATTTTCACATATAATTGCTTATATTACGAGTCCTTATAGTTTAGTAACCACGTCAGCAGAGGGCTTGCTAGGTGTGTCGGGATCTAAGGCAGGTCGCGAGGTTTTACCCTAGGTCAGTAAGCAGTATGCCACAACAACTTACTCATGCCATGATTTCGCACTGGTTGCTCACCACCCGCTCAGCTAGCTAGAGGCGGGGATCAATTAGCCAGAGGTGGAGGCCAGCCATTTAAAGGTGGAGGCTAGTCAGTGTGAGGTCGTCCTAGAGGTACAGGTCAAGTTGGTGAGGCTCAACCTCGTTGTTATGCATTTCTGGAGTCGCCTGATGCTGTTATTACAGGTATTATCTCAGTATGTCATAGAGATGCTTATGTGTTTTTTGATCCGGCTTCTACATATTCTTGTATGTCATCATATTTTGTTTCAAACTTGAGTATTCCTCGTGATTCTCTTGATGTCCATGCTTTGGTGTCTACACCGATTGGAGATTCCATTGTAGTTGATCGGGTGTACCGATCTTGTGTTGTTACTATTAATGGTTTTGATATTGTAGTTGATCTTTTGTTGCTGAATATGATGGATTTTGAGGTCATTCTTGGTACGGATTGGTTGTCCCTGTATCACAATGTTGACAACCAATTTTGATCGTGCCCCTTTTAAATAAATTTTTAATGCTTATTGATTAGCAATAAATGTAGTAGAGTACTTTAAAAAAATATTTGCATCTATTGTTTTCAAATATAAATAATATAATAGGTGATAATAAGTATAATGATAGTTAATAATATTAATTTATGATAATTTTGTCTTAAATAATTATAATTATATTACCTCTATTACTTTAATTAATCAACAATTAGCCTTCACAAATCAATAGACGAGTACTACAATTATTTTGATAATAAAATATTATCTTACAGTAGCTAATTAATAATACATCTTTTAATGGAATTTTATTATATTTTATTGGGATTAAATAAGTTTAATTAATTTAATTGTAAAAGGGGGTTAAAACTTTAAAAGGCTACAATAGCAATTGATTGATTTTTAATTCGAGTGGCCATGAGTTAAATACCCAATCCAGCCTAATACGCAAAAGCACTGGCCCAACACCTCTGACCCGGTCCAGCAGCCCCATCACCTATCCTACTTGACGATCCTTGCCACTCCCTCTCAACCAATCATAACGCGCCATGTCACCTCCCCAAACCACTCACATAACAAACACAACTCATCTGGACCATTAATCAAAATCATCAACGGTCCAGAATTAGATGTAATTCCTCTTTAATTTTTAAGCCCCCCAACTTATCTCAACCATTGGATCAAAGTGATCCAACGGCCCCCATTTTATCCCCACAAAAAAATTTCTTCTCTTTTTTATCTCCAAAAATCTAGACCCGTTAATCTGAATGATCCAACGGCTCCCATACAATTCCCCATTTTTAATTAACCAACCCCCCAAAAACCTAGAACCATTTCCCCTAATGCAGCCACCCAATTTCAATTTGTTCTCTCTGTTCTCTCATCCTCTCATGCCCTGCTATCTCTGAAACCTAGCACAAAATCGTGCAAAGTCACTCAAATCCAACTAAGAGCTTCATCATTTCTCCCTTTGTAACAACTCGGCTGATTATTTTGTGTACATTAGATTTGTTTCCCCTATTTAATGCTTTACTTATGTGTATTTGAGGTTTTGTGACTTGCCGGGGTGGTTGGTTTGGTTTCGAAAAAGTTTCGGAATGAATTAGGACACTTAGTCCCATGGTTGGAAGTTTAAGTTGAAAGAGTTGATCAGAGTTTAACTTTTGTATAGAAGACTCTGGAATGGAGTTTTGATGGTTCCAATAGCTTCCTATGGTGATTTTGGACTTAGGCATATGTCCGATTTTGAATTTGGAGGTCCGTAGGTTGGTTTGGTGCTTTTTGGCGAAAGTTGAAAAGTTGAAGGTTTGGAAGGTTGATAGGTTTAATCGAGAGTTGAGTTTATTTATATCGGGTTCGGATTTTGGAAAGTTGAGAGTTGGAATAGGTCAATTGTGTCATTTGGGACTTGAATGCAAAATTTGATGTCTGGTGTTTTCTTCTTGGGCATGTTTCGGATGGGTTTTGGACCATTCCTCTATGTGTTGGATTGTTGTTCTGATGTCTGGTGTTTTCTTCTTCGCTATCGCAACACAGTGGTCGCATTCGCGGAGGGCTTCTTGGTTGAAAGGCGAATTGTTCTCCGTGTTCTCCAGTTGATGAACATGTTGGCGATGCTTTGGAAGGCAGTGGCCTCCGCAATTGCGTGATGGACGATGTGTTCATGTAGAAGGGAGGCCGGATGGGGGCATCGGGACTTAAGTCTTCACGTTTTCCGAAGAATGTACGCGTTCGCGTAGGCATGGTGGAGTTGGTCATCGCGTTTGTGACTAGGATGTCGCGTTCACGAAGGAGGTTTTGGCAGCTGGAGGATTATGTTCTTCGCGATCGCGAAGGCATTTCCGCGATCACAAAGGGTATGCCTGGGCAGACTATTTAACATCTCTAATTCGAGGGTTTGGTTATTATATCACATTTTGAGTTAGAGAACTCGGCTTTGGGCAATTTTGGAGGGGATTTTCATGGTTTGGATTGGGAGTATTTTTTACTCGGATTTTTTTATATTCCATGATTCCATTCTTATTTTTAGCATTTAATTGGTGAAATTAAGTGAAGAAATTGGTGATTTTAGTAAAAACTTTTCTAAATGAAATTTGATGATTTGAAGGTCGATTTGATGTCATAATTGGATGAAATTAGTATGGTTTGACTCGTATTTGAATGGGTTTTCAAATTTTTTTGAGTTTTGTCGGGTTTCGAGGTGCATTCCCAGGGTTGACTTTTTGATTTTGATAAAAATGAAGCTTTATTATTTGGAGTTGTTTCCTATGACATTATTTGATGATATTAAGTTGTTTGTGACTAGATTTAAGTCGTTCGGAGGCCGATCCATGTGGGAGGGCTTTTTAGAGTATTAAGTCCCGCATTTTGAAGTAAGTAACATATCTAAACTTTGATTTGAGGGTAAATATCCCTGGGATCCATGTTATATGAGATGTATTTGGGTGACGCACGCGCTAGGTGAGGGGCGTGTGTGCATGCACTAGAGTATTCATGATCTGAAGTGGCTTTTAGACTATTATGGGATTTGTTTTTCTATCATGCCTCGTTATATCAGTATTTTCTTAACCTGTATGATTATTTGAGTTCTAATTCATGTTAGAAATCATGTCTAGGCTATGTGTTATTTGTTTGAGATATGATAGGGCTATTCTTGTTGTTTCTGAGCTATTTGCCTTAATTGTGCACATACTCTCAATCGTGATGCTATATCCGTGCATGATATCTCTGTCTCCGTACCTTCTTATTTGATTCCTCATATATGTAACACTGTTGAATTGGAGCACTGTGAGATGTGGTTAACTGAGTCTTGAGCAGTTGATGACTTAGCTTAGGCCATAGAGCCGATTTGGTATTGATATTGAGGTGGCGTGTATGCTACGCCCCACATTGGGCTAAGTGGTATTGATTTTGAGGCTACATGTGCACCAGGCCCCACTATTGGGCTATGTGATTTTGATTAGCACTTGGGCCAGGATTCGCCCCTCCGAAGTCTGACATGTCGGCAGTGAGCGCATGCACAGTGTTATATATATACATGCTTTGGTGAGGGAAATTTATGCCAGGCACACTATAGTGATAAGTGTTGTTGTGTGTGATGGTAAAGGCCTTGGGCCAGGCACTGTGAACGTGCTAAGTGTGGTTATTCTTGATGGATTCACTGTGATGATATTGAGTTGATATGTATATTTGATATGTAGGCATAGAGATGTACTTTTTTCATGCTAGCTAGTAAATAAAATATTTTATCCGTGTTGGGATTTAACTGTTATACTTGGAAAGCATGTCTAAATTCCTTAAATGTGAACGAGCTGAACATGATATTATTGAGTTGTTTGCTTATACTGTTTCCTTTATGTTCCGACATGTTATTGGTTATAAAATTGGTCTCTAACTATTTCTTCTGAGCTCGTCACAACTTTCAAGCCAAGGTTAGGTTTGTTACTTATTGAGTACATGGGACCAGTTGTACTCATACTATATTCTGTACTTTGTGTGCAGATCCAAGTACTTCCGGACGTGGTGATTGCTAGTTGTGTTGGTACCAGCTTTGGCAGAATGCGAGGTAGCTGCTATGTCGTCCGCAGACCTTGAAGTTCTTTTATTTATTTCTGTTATTACTGTTCTATTGTTCAGATAATGCATTGAGGATTTGGCCTTGTATTTTGATATTCAGTAGTACACATGTACTCGTTGACACCAGATTATTGGGATGGTTGTAGAAGTATTACTGTTATTTTGATGTTATTTCATGATATCTCCGTTGTTGAGTTTATTAAATTCAGTTTATAAATTTACTGTTATTGTGGAATTGTTGGCTTGCCTAGCAAGTAGTGTTAGGCACCTTCACAGCAGCTGGTGGGAGTTAGGTCATGACACTCTTTCAACCATGAATCTAGCCGAGTCTACCATAATCATCATCCAATTTTGAATTTCAAGCCCTAGACCAAAATATGAAAGTGCAAGAATATAATCATTTCATCTTTCGCCAGTTCAAAATCGTTACATGCAGCTATGGATTCGTGAAAATCTAGACCGTATCATGATGGTCGATGGTCTAGAGATCAAACGCAGTGATCTTTAGACATTTTCTTTAATCGACGGTCCGTTTGGCATCAACGGCTAACCCGTTCATCATTTCGAATAAGTAAACTCTCCTTCTGATTTTCCCTCTATTTTTCTCATCTTTTCCCCGGTTGCTTTGATCAGTGCTCATTGTCACCTTCCATTAATTCTTTCAAATTCAAATGGAACCTAAGGATCAATTTGCCACTATAAATAGAGGGCTTTAATGTACTCACCAAACACGAACTACCTTAAGAAGTCTAGAAAATGCTATCTACTTAAATACTTAGAGAATTTCTCTTATTCCTTTCTTTCTTTTTATTTCCACTCGAGTTCAACCACTGAGAATTGATCGGGAACTTTGGATCCTAAATGGCTAAAAAAGATTACCTGGTTTGTTGCTCCGAAAAAGGTCAGTAGACCACTGACTCCCCTTTTAATTATTCAGTCGTATTATGTGATATCATGTTGTCTCGTTTATTTGATGTATTCTATTAATCACTTGCCTATTTTTCTTCATGATAATCATTAGTCAAGTATGTGACATTCTATTATGTTATGATATTTGTGTTATGTTTTTCTTAATCAACTAATACTTCCTACTAATAGTTGTGTTTATCCATGTGTTGTTGTTTAAATCAACATCTTATGGTGGTCGTTGAACTCTGTTTCTCATACCTATATTATCATGGTGTATTGCTTAATCAATTGAATGGTTTTATGTTTGTGTTGTTTTGAGTGGTCCTTGTTGACAGTCATTACCATCTGCTTAAGCTGATTGAATGATGTTCATAAACTTTTATGTTGTCCTGTTTAATTAACTGAAAAATCTCCATGCCTACATCATTATGTTGTCCTGATCAAATGATCCCCATGCTTATAGTATCATGTTGCTTTTGTTTAATTGATGGAATGACTCTCAGTCCTGCCTATGTTATCATGTTTATCTGTTTGTTTAATTAAGTGGTTCCGGTTAATAGTCCTGTTATGGCACTATGTTGTTCTGCTCAACTAGGTGAAATGGTATATGTTAGTAGACATTTGTTTATCATGATAATCTGAATATTCCAAACTTTGTCCACCTAGATTGGCCTGCTTTTACTTTAGAGTTCAAAAAGTGATCATGTTTGCCTGAATTGCAATCACATGCATGTCTTGTTTTGGCTAGCTGTACATAAGTGTTTCTTGTTGTCTCGTGATCATTTGGTGTTTAAGGACACTGTCCAGAAGGTTTTCACTAATGTGATTTGATTAGTGCTGATTCTAATAGCTTAGAAGTGTAACAAAATGTTGTCAAATGTACATTATTATGTTTAGATGTCATGCTTATAGGATTCAAATAGTGAGACTGGAAGTTGAACCTCTTATTCATGCTTAATGTCCCAGTTATTCTAACAATTAGTATGACTCCTCAGGTCAATTTTAAGTTAAGGTACTTGGGCTTGGATTCTTTAGTATATAATGAGGCATACAACTATGTGTTTGTTTGTTGTTGAGGGACTTCTTTGAGATTGTTCTCATGTTCTTTCTTGATTTAATAATCTAAAGCTATTTAAAGAAACTCTATTTAATGGGATCCTTATGAAAAAGTGCAGTGAATAAATGCAATGTATTTTTTTGTGACAACCTGATAGGTCGTTTTGAGTACTAGCCCTAATTTTCTTATTCCGAGACCTCCCATAACTTCATTTGATGTTTATTAATTAGTTTTCCAGAAAACTTTTACGTAAAATTTTGAAGAAAATGAAATGTTTGACTTAAAATGAGGCTAGAGTTGATGACGGTCAATATTCTTGGTAAACGACCCCGGATCAGTTTTTGGACGATTCCGGTAGGTTCGTATGATATTTTTGGACTTGTACACATGTTTGGTAGGGGTCCAGGGCGACCCGAGCGCATTTCGGCGTGTTATATAAAAAATTGTGAAAATGAGTTTTAAAGTTGTAATTCTTGAGTTTTGATGATTGATTCTTGTTATGTAGTGTTATTTTAATGATTTGAGGTAGCGAGCAAGTTTGTAAAATGTTATTACATGCATGCATGTTTGGTTTAGAGCCCGAGAGGCTCGGGTGAGTTTTGAGAGTGTTACGGATGGGTTTGCAACTACTAACGCTCAGCAGTTGCTGGTGCAAGTCTGCAAATCTCGCACTTGCAAGGTTTGGCTCGCATTTTCAGGCTTACTTTTGCAGTCAAATGATCGCATTTTCAAAATGGGAACCGCGGGTGGGACATCGCATTTGCGCACTGGGTGTGGTCCGCATTTGCGAATATTTTGCCATTTTTCTGAACTCTGGTAGTTTTTGACATGCGAAGCTTATCTGCATTTGCGATGGATGGTTAATCGCATTTGTGAAATTTTTATCGCATTTGCGATGTTTGACTGTCTAATGCACTGATCACATTTGCGATCAACGTGTCGCATTTGCGAACATCGCATTTGCGAATAACTTATTCGGAAATGCGACGTCTGTAGATGGGTAAATGAGGAACAAATCGCGACTTAGCTTATTTTACACCATTTCTCAACTGCCAAACAGTCTAGAGGCAATTTTTGAAGAAGTTTGTCCCCAAATTCATTGGTAAGCAACTGTAACTAGATTTCAATCAATTTCAATTACTTTTTATGAGCTTTTTAACATCAAATCTATGAATTCCATGGTAGAAATTAGGGGTTTTGGGTAGAATTTAAGAATTTTATAAAAATGATATTTAGACCTCAAATTGAGGTCGGATTTCGAAATAAATTACATAACTCGGCTTGGGGGTGAATGGGTAATCGAGTTTTGTTTCGAATCTCAGATTTCGACCAAGCGACCCAGAGTTGACTTTTTAAAAAATGATCAAAAGTGAACCTTTTTCATTCATGGGTAGTTTATAAAGCTTATTTTGAATTGTTTGATCGATAATTGGCTAGTTTCTATTGGTTTGGAGGCTTGGTCGAAAGGCAAGGCCGTGATTGAATGTTGATTTGGTTGCGGAGTGAGGTAAGTATTGTGGTTAACTTTGACTTGAGGTAATTAGGACTTTTTATTCTATTTGCTACGTGAATTATGTGTGGGGACGGTGTATAGATAAGCTGACGAGTGTATATGCGTTGTCATTGGGTTAAATCATGCGCTTGGAAATTGTCTTATTATACCATGTTGTTTCATTTATTGTGCTTTCCATGCCTTAGTTAGATTGCTATTTCTTTAATTGTTCTATTTCGTGTTTATTGTTAATTTTGGAAGTTATTAGGACATTGGAAGTTGAAATTTTCTTCCCACCTTGCTTGGTACCATGGATTGTTATTGTTGCTTTGTGAGAAAGAGTGAAAAGCACGAAGGGTGTTGTCATGCCATATTTATATATTGATATTAGTGCTTGAGTGAACGTGAGGATAAAGCATGAAGGGTGATGTCGTACCATTGTATTTATATCATATCATGTGAGAAAGAGAGTAAAAGCACGAAGGGTGATGTTGTGCACTTGATTGCTTTATTATCATTATCATATGAGGATGAGAGTGAAAGCACAAAGGATAATGTCGTGCAATTGCATTTATATTATATGGTGAGAATGAGAGTAAAAGCACGAAGGGTGATGCCGCAATTTGATGATTTCATTGCTTTACTCGATTCTTGGATTGTGAATTTAACTTGGCTGCTTCATTGCTCATTTCGGAAAGAGACTTACTTGGCGAGTAGGTGTCTTGTCTTAACCTCGTCACTACCTCGTTGGGGTTAGGCTCGACACTTACGGAATACATTAGGTCGATTGTACTCATACTACACTTTTGCACTTTTTGTGCAGATTTTGACGTTGGTACCAGCGGAGTTCTGAGAGGCACATAGCTGATATCAGTCAGTGATTCAAGGTAGAGCTACACCCCGTTTGCATACCCTAGAGTCGCTTTCCTATTTCTACTGTACTATTACCATTTTAGTTCAGATAGTGTTGTATTTCTATTGAAACCTCATGTAGTTGTGACACCAGATTTTAGGGTGGTTTATGTTATATCGTTGACTGGTTATCAGATATTTATTGCTTTTCTTTATTTTGTATTATTTGTTGTGTTGGCTTGCCTGGCATTTGGTGTTAGGCGCCATCATGATCCCGCGGTTCTGATTTCGAGTCGTGACATTGTCTTTTGATAACTACATGATGTCTTAACATTTAGAGTGGCATTCCTGAAGACTGAATTTGTTTGTTCTAAGTTATTGGTGTCTCTTTATGATTGAAATTCTGAAATGTATCATGAGATATCATAATGGACCTCCTGTACTTGTGCTAGTTTGTTTCATGTGGATTATGTAAGACTGCCTGGGCACTTGTTTTGGTTGATTGTTAGGTTGAGATTTCTCTTGTACTTAAACCTCTATAGAAGAGTAAGGTCCAGTACTTAAGAGTGTTTGGTTCAGTACCTCATGTGTCGTCCATCAAAGCATGATGCTGTTTAGAGCCTAGTTGGTCCTGACTAATTCGTCAGCCCAATATGAGAGTCTAACATCCTTTCCCTTTATCTGAAATAATTACTATTGTTATTGTCTTTTTTTATGTAAATGTCTTTGAGGAACTAACATTGGTATTGGATATTTATTTTCACTTTGATTATTTAGGATGGACTTTAGGTAAATCAAACCTAATAAGATAAAAGGTGATCGAAAAGGTTTATCGCTTTAGAAATCTTAACATTTTCTGGAATCTAAACGCTTTAAAACTAATTATTTAGCAACTAATATTTCTTCCATTTACATACCTTTCTTTTTAGTGAGTTTTATTTGTTTTAGATAGTTACAGGATTCTAATAAGCTTAAGCAATAATGCCCCTTTGAAAAGTTTTAAACAAGTGGACTAGGCAACTTAACATCTGAATTCTGAATCAAAAGAGGCAATTGCGCCACACATAGATGGATCCCATTTTACAAAAACTATGCCAAGCAGCCTTTGGAAAACATTCAGATTTTGCACAACAGCTTCCCAATAAACAAACAAGTTACACTTGTTTTGATAAATATAAGGTTTAAGTATAAAATTCATGCTCTCAAATAATCCCTCTCCCTTTTATTACAAACTCTACTATATAGTCTTGAAAACTAATATTACCATATCTAAGGATACAAATCTTTTTCTCAAAACGAATAAAAATGTTTTCTTCACCTATACAAGACTTTCATAGAAACCCATTTAGCAATTTTAATCATTAATCAACTAGGATATAAATATTTCTCCCCCCTCCCCAACCTAACCTATGTTTCAGTAACTACCTCAGGTAGATTTTAAGGGATGCATATCACCTTCCACTTAGAATAACTAGAACACTTACCGGGATTCTCACTTATAGGTACCATAGTATACCTTTAAAGATTAGGTGGCGACTCTTCTTTTATCACCTTCAGGGAAACCACGAGTTATATTTTATTTTGACCTGTGCAAAATAGGGTACAACACACGTTATCTTGGATTATCATACCAAGACTATGACGTTAGCTATGCCGTGTTTGTGTAGATTAGAGTAGAGAGGGACCCTTAGTCATTCCACTTGCAGGGTGGTTTCATATTTGAAGGCTCGGCGTATCAATGAGAAGGGGTGTTTAGCGTATTTTGCTTACATTCGGGATTCTAGTATGAGGGTTTCTTAGGTGGATTCAGTGCCAATGGTGAGGGAGTTTCCAAATGTGTTTCCTGCGATTTGTCGTTATGTCACCCGATAGGGATATTGACTTTTTTATTGATTTAGTTCTGGGCACTCAGTCTATTACTATTCCACTGTATCGTATGGCTCTAGCCGAGTTGAAGGAACTAAAAGAGCAGTTGTATGATTTTCTTGATAAGGGATTCATTAGACCGCGTGTTTCACTTTGGGGTACGCCGGTGTTGATTGTTAAGAAGAAGGATGGATCGATAAGGATGTGCATTGAATATCGGCAGTTGAAAAAGGTTATCATCAAGAATAAGTATTTGTTGCCTATGATTGATGATCTATTCGACCAGCTTCATGGTGCCAAGGTGTTTTCCAAGATTGATTTTTGATCTAGCTACCATCATGTGAAGATTATGGCATCAGATATCCCTAAGACAACTTTTAGGACCCGATATGGTCATTACAAGTTCTTGGTGATGCCATTTGGCTTGACTAATGCATCAACGGCCTTCATGGATTTGATGAACCGAATGTTCAAGCCTTATTTGGATTCCTTTGTGATTGTCTTCATTAGTGGTATTCTAGTTTACTCTTGTAGTAGGAAGGAGCATGATCAGCATTTACGGATGGCACTTCAGACTTTAAAGGATCATCAACTATATGCCAAGTTTTTTAAGTGTGAGTCCTGGTTGGACCCACTTGCCTTCTTGGGTCATGTTGTGTCTTCTAATGGTATCAGGGTGGATCCCAAGAATATAGAGGCAGTTCATAACTATCCTATACCTACTTCAGTTACAGAGATTCGGAGCTTCTTGTGTTAGGCGGGCTACTATCACCGTTTCATGGAGGGTTTTTCATCTACCTCAGCCCCATTGACTAAGTTGAGGGTGCTCTTTTCAAATGGTCTGACGAGTGTAAGGAGAGCCTTCAGAAGCTTAATACTGCATTGATTACATCCCTAGTATTCGTGTTGCCCAGAGGTTTGGGGTCTTACACAGTGTATTATGATGCATCGCATATTGGACATGGCGCGGTATTGGTGCATGATGGTAGAGTGATTGTCTACGTGTCTCGTTAGTTGAAGATCCATGAGAGGAAATTCCCTGTGCATCACATGGAGTTAGCAACCATTGTGCACATGCTCAAAATTTAGAGGCATTACTTATACGATGTGCCATGTGAGGTCTACCCTGATCATCAGAGTCTCCAACATCTATTCAAGAAAAAGGATTTTAATTTGAGGTAGCGGAGATGGTTGGATTTATTGAAAGACTATGATATCACCATACTTAATCATTCGGGGAAGGCCAATGTAGTGGCTGATGCCTTGAGTAGGAAGGTGGAATGCATGGGTAGCTTGGCATTTATACTGGCAGTGGAGAGACCAATGCCCATGGATGTTCAGACCTTGGCTAACAGGTTCGTGAGGTTAGATATTTCAGAGCCTATTAGGATTCTTGCTTGTGTTGTGGTGCAATCATCTTTATTGGAGTGTATTAAGGCTCACTAGTTTGATGATCCACACTTGTAGGTATTGAGAGACACGGTGCAATGGGGTGGTGACAATAAGGCTATGATTGGGGATGATGGTAGTATGCGGCTTCAAGGCCGGATTTGTGTTTTGAATATTGATGGCTCGAGAGAATTGATCCTCAAGGAGGCTCAGAGCTCCATTATTCCTTTCACCCTAGTGTCCCGAAGATGTATCGTGTGAAGCAACATTATTGGTGGCGGAAGATGAATAAAGGCATTGTTGTACATGTCTCTCGGTACTTGAATTGTTAGCAGGTGATGTATGAACACATCAAAAACCGGGTGGCTTGACTCAGAAGTTGGTGATGCCGCAGTGAAAGTGGGAGAGCATCACTATGGACTTTGTGGTAAGCTTACTATGGACATTCAGGAAGTATGTTGCTATTTGGGACATTTTGGAAGCAGGTGATGTATGAACATCAGAAACCGGGTGGCTTGACTCAGAAGTTGGTGATGCCGGAGTGAAAGTGGGAGCGCATCACTATGGACTTTGTGGTAGGCTTACCATGGACATTCAGGAAGTATGTTGCTATTTGGTCATTGTGGACCGGTTGACCAAGTCCACACATTTCATCCCGGTGATGACTTCCTACTCTTCAGAGCGGTTGGCTCAGATTTACTTCAGGGAGATTATTTTCTTGCATGGTGTGCCAATTCTTATCATATTAGACTGTGGCACACAATTCACTTCCACTTGTGGAGAGTGGTGCAATGTGAGTTGGGCATGCAGGTGGATTTGAGTATCGTGTTTCATCCTCAAATGGACGGACAGTCCGAGCGGATCATTCAGATTTTGGAGGATATGTTGAGGAAATACACTATTGATTTTGGGGGTCAGTAGGACCATTTTCTACCTCTAGTACAATTTGCCTATAACAACAGTTATCAATCGAGTATTCAGATGGCTCCATACAAGGCCTTATATGGGAAGCGATGTCGTTCTCCGATTGGTTGGTTTGAGCCCGGTGAGGCTAGATTGTTGGGCACAGATTTAGTTTGTGATGCTTTAGAGAAGGTCAAATTGATTGAGGAGTGACTTCGTACAACATAGTCCAGGTAAAAGAGATGATGATAGGAAGGTTTGTGATGTGGCTTACATGGAGGGTGAGAAGGTTCTTCTCTAAGTTTCGCCTATGAAGGGCATGATACAATTTGGGAAGAAGGGCAAGTTGAGCCCAAACTTTATTGGCACGTTTGAGATCTTGGTGAGAGTTGGGAAGGTTGCTTATAGGTTTGCATTGCCTCCTATATTTGTAGGGGTACATATGATATTTTATGTTTTCATGCTTTGGAAGTACCATAAAGATAGGTCAAATGTTTTGGACTTCAGCACAGTGCACCTTGATGAGAATTTGATATATGAGGAAGAGTCGGTGGCTATTCTAAATCGTCAAGTTTGAATGTTGAGATCAAAGGATATTCCTTATGTGAAAGTGTGTTTAAGAGGTCAGCCAACTGAGGAGGCTACATGGGAGTCTGAGTTCGACATGAGGAGTAGATATATGTATCCTTTTGCCAGTTCAAGTACACATCAATGTCCGTTCGAGGACAAACAGTGTTTTAGAGGTGAAGAATGTAATGACCCGGTAGGTCGTTTTGAGTACTAGCTCCCCTTTCTTTAATTTTTGACATTTCACAGCGTCATTTGATGATTTATGACTTGCGTGCATGGTCCATGTTAATTTTCGAAAAGTCTAAATGTGAATTTTTAAAGAAAACTTGATTTTTGAACTTAAAAATGGCTAGAGTTGACCACGGTTAACAGTTTTGATAAATGACCATGGATCGGTATTTTGACAATTCTTTTAGATTTGTATGATTTGTATGATAATTTTGGACTTGTACGCATGTTTGGTTGGGTCTCGGGTAACCCGAGCCATTTTGGCGCTTGATTTGGAAAGTTAAAATTTTGAATTTGAACTATAAAACTCCTTGAGTTTTTGTGTTTGATTCTTAAATTTAGATGTTGTTTTGATGATTTGAGCTTACGAGCGGGTTCGTATAATATTATTGTACTTGCGTGGATGTTCAGATTGGAGCTCGAGGTGCTCGGGTGAGTTTTGAATGTTTCCCTGACTGATTCGCTAGGAATAGGATTGCTAGTGCAGTAGGCCTCACATCTGTGAGAGTCTGTTCGCAAATGCAAGCCTCGCATTTTCGAGTGCTAGCTCGCATTTGCGATGCTAGGTAGGGACTGGGCTGCTTCGCATTTGCAAATTTCTGGTCTCTCTTGCGAGGTGGTCGGGCTTCGCAATTGCGAGCCTTATGTCGCAATTGCGACACTAGGAGTAGAGGGACAAATTCGCATTTGCGAAGCTTTATTCGCTTTTGTGAGGGGCTGGTCCTTCGTAAATGTGAAGGCATAGTCGCATTTGCAACATCAGAGGGGCTCAGACACTATTTGTATTTGCGATTGGTGATTCGCATTTGTGAACGTCGCAATTGCAAACAAGCGATATTTGTAGCTGGGTAAAAGGTTGGGACTTCTGTACTTAGCTCATTTTACTCCATTTTTGAGACCTAGACCCCATATAGAGGCAATTTTGGAGAGAACATTCTTCTCGACTTCATAGGGTAGTAATTTTAACTTGATTTTGAAATTTCATTACTTTTTCATGGATTTTCTCTATTAAATCTAGGATTTCATAGAATAGAAACAAGGGTTTTGGGTAGAAATTTAGAACTTCATAAATTTTAGATTTAGACCTCAAATTGAGGTTGGATCTCGAAACAAATCATATATTTGGATTCAGAGGGGACGGTGTATATTCAAGGTGGCGAGTGTATACGTGTTGGCTGTGGGATAAGCATGTGGGTAGTCTTAGCTTTATTTGTACCAGGTAACTTTATGTATTATGCCTTCCATGCTTTAGATAGATTGTGAAACTCTTTGATTTCTCTTTTCCATTTTATCATCCGTGTTGAGCTTATTGAGATATTGTGTGTTAAGACTATTGAATTATTGATTTGGTTATTGGTGCAAATGTGTTGGAAGTTCCCATATGACGAGTTGTGTTCAAAAAATACCCTTGATGTTGTTTATGCTTTACACTTTGCTTGGTACTATGTTATATGTGATGCTTGGTGAGGAAGAGTGAATTGCACGAAGGGTGTTACTGTGCTTGTAAGGAAGAGTGATTGTGCACGAAAGGTGTTTTCGTGCTTTCTTCATATATCAATATCATAACATGAAGGGTGTTACCGTGATTGAGAGGAGGAGAGGATATGCACAAAGGGTGTTTCCGTGCTAGCTATTATATTATGTTATAAGGATGAGAGTAAAAGCACAAAGGGTGATGTTGTGCCGTTTGTTGGTCTTGTGTTCTTTATTTTTCTATTCAGATTGAGGATTTGGTCGTGTTGCTTCGTAATCATCTTTCAAAGATTTGTTTCGAATTATTGTAGAAGTATGAGGGGTGGTTTACTTAGTAGCACCTTTCTTATTTTATCGTTTTATATCTCTTTACTTATGTACTTGTTAACTCTCTCACATGTTGTTATCCTGTCATTTTACCTGATATTTTAATTGTCATCTCGTTATTCTCATTACTTAACTGCACATGTTTATATATAGGTGTCTTGTCTTAGCCTCGTCACTACCTCGTCATGGTTAGGCTCGATACTTACGGAGTACATTAGGTCTGTTATACTTATACTACACTTTTGCACTTCTTGTGCAGATACAGACAATGGTACCAGCTGAGTATTGAGAGGTGGTTAGCAGATAACTAATAGACGGCTTGAGGTAGAGCTGCATGTCGTTCGCAGGCCTTAGAATCATCTTTCCATTTATTCTGTACTGCTTCTTTTTGCCAGACAATATTGTATCTCTTTCAAGACGATGTATTTAGTATACTCTAGTAGCTCATGTACTCGTGACTCCACGTCTTGGGATGGTTGACCGCTAGTGATGATATTTAAACCTATTATGTATGCTTCTGAGTTACTGTTACTCTGTATGATCATTTTGTTGTTAACCATTAGTTTCATTTCTCTCGTATTTATCGCATTGTGTTGTCTTGTCCAACAAGTGGTGTTAGGCGCCATCATGAAACCGTGGGTTGGGATTTTAGGTCATGACACTTGACTAGTACTAAAGAGATCGTGTTAGTGGTAACTGTGGATGTTCCGACTTTTTGAAACATGGTGCGGAAGGTTTATGGGAGTATTTCTCATGAGGCAATTGTGTATGCGTAATATATCAGTCATTTAAGCAAGAGAGATAGAGATCAGATATTGAGATTTTTGTATTCTCGCGATTTAGAGATTTGATCTTTGTGGAGCCAGATTATTCTTTTGTATTCCGACTGTAAAACTGTACTAAGGGCTAGACAGCTGATTGTATGTGTCATTGATGAGATCATTGCAGATTTTGGGAGGTTATTTACCTATTTTAGGTGATCTGAATTGGTTTGGGGGCTTATTGGTAGGGCTAATAAAGTATGAGTATTCTATACTAGATTAGATTTTCTTACTCAACGCAAATTATGGATGGATGTGTTATCGAGCCGAATGGATGTTATTCCTACCCTGATCTATTTCATGTGTTACTCTCTTATACTATGATGGGTTGTGAGACGACTTGATTATTCATATGCATGTGGTGGCCTTGTTTAGGCCTTGTGGCAGCATGAGAGCAAGATGGCTCTTGAGATGTTAATTTATTTGTTGCACCATAGTTGTGCTTGCCTTTTCGTAGCGCTCTATGTTATCAGTCTTCCCGTGGTTATGTTTATGCATGGTACATGCTTGTTGTTGATGGACATGTTGCTGGTGAGCATGAAGAGTTTGGCTCAATAATCATTTTCACGTGAAGGGGCATGATGATAGGATCAGGTTGCACGCTGCAACGGTGTTATGTTTGGATATAATTTTTGGTGCGTACTCCATGTATTGTTTTCTACCTTGTAGGATGGATTGATAGCATTTCGCTTTTGTGATTGTATCTGTTCGACTTGTAGGACAATTTTTCATGCCCCGACCTCGGGGAGCGCGACTGTTGCTCAACCAAGATACCCCGGTTATGCAAGCTTGCTAGATGCCTTCTACCCAGCCTTGCCCATTAACAATATAAGAACCAGTACAAGTGATAGACATGAGAAGAGTCAAGTGTTCCACATTCTTTTCCATTACTAAAGGATATTCATTTATGATTTCCAAAATATTACAAGTTTATATAAATGCTGAAAAACATGTTTTCCCAAATACCAACACTTACTAGTTTAATTCCGAACATCATACACTACCCACAACCTGTTTACGGAGCCTCTAAGTACAACAGAAGAGTAGTATGGAAGTGCCGGCTACAAGGCCCCGGCTATACCTCAAAACATAAAGTACAACGTCAAATGAGATGAAGCCCGGAACATAGTAGGGCTCACCAAAATCTGCTGAATAGAGAGTAACTTCTAACGAGGATCAAAACCGCCCGCTGAAGAATCACCTGCATCTATTGAAGATGCAGTGCCCCCGGCAAAAGGGACGTTAGGAATAGTACTAGTATGTAAAGCTAAATGCCCTCTTTCAAAATAGAATACCAATATAAGAAAGGAAAAACCATAGAAACAGCAAGTCACAATCAACAATATCCAAATGCCTAATTAAAACATAACAATTTTTAAAATATGAAAATAATATATATTTTTGGTTGGGAGATCATTAACACCGATATACCACCATATTTTTAGCATATAGTCCGATCACGCCCGATCGGCTAGGCCATCTCCCCACGAACAATGTGGTTTGACATGTGATACGAAAAAAGGTGTTACCAAGAGTAGTACCACCATGTGCGCAACATAGAGTCCGATCATAACCCGATCGGCTAGGTCGTCTCCCCACATATGCCATGTGAGTCGACATTAAATCTAGGGCTATCAACAATCTCATCCCAATTAAGAGGAATAATCACAATTATATCAATATTTCAATCCCATCCCAAATAAGGGAAATAATCACAATTCACTCCTACACCGGCACGTGTAGTTTCGGGTGCGGGCCTTATGACCCACCCTTCCTCGGTTTGCTAATAATACGCCCAAAAACATTTTGGTTTTCACACAAGGTAAACAAAAGTACAAACATATGTTGTCATGCCACAAAATCGAGGAGCGCGACCGGCGCTCAACCGAATGAACCCGACCGAGCAAGCCTATTAGATTCCTTCTACCCAAACTCATTCATGAATAAAGAGAATATATGTTTTCCTTAATTAAACAATAAAGTGGTCATGTCTGCAATTACCAATTTCTTACCATAAGTTTCACCATTTTTAAAGTCTCAAATGGACAAGTAATACAACCACAACATAGCATAGTTTGTCTTTTTCAGCACCAATACACAACCCACACCATGTCTACGGAGCCTCTATAGATAAAGAAGAGTACAATGATAATGTCGGCAACAAGGCCTCAGCTATACCTCAAACAGAATACACAAAGTACAAAAGATTCATGACCCTGGAATGAAATGGGGCTCACCAAGTCAGCTGGGAAGAAGGTGCACTGCTATCACTGACCAATATATCCTGCTGTGGAACCACCTGCATCCATTGAAAGATGCAGCGCCCCCGGCAAAAGGGATGTTAGTACTGTCGAATAGCACTAGTATGTATAACTAAACACCCTCTCAATAGAATAACAAATAATACAAACAAGATTATCATAATATCAATGAAAGCCTTAATTAACATCAAACCTCAATTTAGGATCAAGACAATGTTCAAATTAATTTCCATATCTCACATTGGGAGATTTTTAATATCGATATACCATTGTCCACAATACCAGTACCACCGTATTCTCAGTACGGAGTTGGATCATGACCCGATCGGCTAGGCTATCTCATTAGAGACATCAACCACAATTACTCTCAATATCAATACCACCGTCTTTAACACGGAGACCGATTACGACCCGATCGGCTATGCTATCTATTAGGGACATCGACCACAATCACAATTTCAATTATAATTTTCCAGCACAATCACCACCATGTGTGCGGCATGGTGTCCGATCATGACCCAATCGGCTAGGCTGTCTTATTTAAGACATCAATCTTTTTATATCAATCATCGCATTTCATAATACTTTCACATCTTTTTATTTCATTAGCACTAGTGGCCATAATTATAAAATCATTCTTGGCACGTTGGCCATATTCAGTATTTCATGATCACCTTATCAATTTCAAATATTATCCTCATCATCATCAACAAACATAATTCAAATCAAAGTGTGTAGTACACATGTGAGCAATTTAGAATCTAATGCACATAGAGATATTTCACAAACTTTGGCATAATAGCCTTCATTTGAACTTGACTTAAAGTTGAAACATTATTAATGCACAACCCATATTTTAACACATCCTCAATTGGTAACATAACATGAATAGAGAATTTGGGATGCTTGTTGAATATATATCCTTCAACCCAATCTTACTCGGAATAGCCAATTTCATAATGAATTACTCGGGACTTATAATTTACATGAATATCGTGGGATTCAATTCTAAGAGAAGAGTTTAGCCAACATACCTCAATTGAGCTTCCTTAGACTCTAAAACGTTCCGGGATTCTTAGCGACTTCAATCTATTATAGAAATATAACAAATTGAATCAAAATTAGGAAGATGATCATGGTTCTAGCTCATTTGAATATTTTATCAAACACTAGGTGTGCACAAGGTTTCAAGTTCCTTTTATGGAGGATTCCATCATCCCACAACCCAATCTTTACCATGCTTAGTTCAACAATATTCCTACACCCCTTGATATCACATGCATGTAAAATAATCAACTCTCATGCCCAAAAATTATCTTGCTAATTACCCATTTTTAGATGATTTCAAAATTAGGGTTTAGGGTGTAGAATCTTACCTCTAGGATGAAGACCTAATGAGCTTGTTTCTTAATCTTTCAACACTTGAGCAAGAATTGAAGAACAATTATGGAAGAAGACCTTCACTCTCTCTCACTCTAAAATGTCAGATTATATCTCAAAAATGGCCCAAAGCGTGTATTTAACGAAGTAGGGTCGGGTTTTAAAAACCCAAAAATGAAGCTCCGGAACAGGTTCTGCGGTCGCATATGCGACTGCATAATGGTTATGCGGACCGCATATCGGTCGCATAATTGGTGTCCAAAATAACCAAAAATCTGCTTGAGTCTGCGGTCACTATGCGATCCGCATAACTGTTCTGCGGTCGCATAGTGCACCGCATAACAGTTATGCGGTCGTATAGTCGACTGCATAATTGCTTCCAATTTTCTCAATTAACTGCCTCACTCTGCGGCCATTATGCGGTCCGCAGAGTGATTCTGTGGTCGCATAGTTTACCGCAGAAATGTACTTTTCCGCCAAAAATTTTCCTTTACTTTTCGGTGCATTGTTCAACCCAAAAAGTCCGAGCCGCAAGAATTTCTATAATACTCAACACGTAAAACCAATTCGGCACCACGAAACATTATTTTCTTTTGCAAAAATTTTACGGGGCCTTACATATGTTATATTCACCTCATTATCTTTCACACTATAAATATATTCATTAGTACTTTCAACCATTCACAACATCGTTATTTCCTTGGCTCTCTTGGCCATACTTATGATTCTTCATCTGTGGCACGTTGGCCGTATTTCATATTCCGCATTTTTATTTCTTTACTTTCATGGATAATCATCATAAATATCAACAAATAGAATATTCCGGAAATCACAACTTTAGGTTTATTAGTAACGAAGACTTTAAACACAATGGATTTCTTTTCAAGAAATGGAGTAAAATGATTGGCAATCGAAGCACAAGTTAAAAGCATAGGCAATCGAAGCACAAGTTAAAATCATAAACGAGTAATACATAATTTATTATTGAAATACTTTTTCCCAAAAAGGGCAATACACAATTTCAACTCATGAAGATATAAGAGCTCAAAACACATTGGAAATACTTACAAAGCATAACATTAGTTAAAACAGACACATTTGGACATAACTTGGGTACATAAGCTTTTAGGAAACTCTATTTTCAAAGTCAGTTTGGAACAGTTGAATCAAGGCCTATTTCATAACCTTCAGTTTGGAACAATTGAATCAAGGCCTATTTCATAACCTCTCTCACATCATTTTATATCTTCAGCACCATTAACAACAAGTATAACTTTCATTCCTGGCACGCTGGCCACACTTTATATCTCCAACCCAATTTTTTTACTTTCAAGCATCCTTATAGATTATCAATAACAAGGCATTTCTACTCAAGACTTTAAATACACATTTGAGCAACTAACCAAATTAAGGGTCTTAGGCACATGTGATTTCTTACACAATTCGACATGCTAGTTTTCATTAGAATCATATTTTCAAATCATAACATATTAACACACAGCTCATGCTTAATCACCTTCTCAAATAGTAACTCAATATAAATTCAACGCATATATCTTTTGACACAATGCTTATTCGGAATAATCAATTTATAATAAGCAATACGGGACTTACAAGGCCATTGTGGGGTTCAATTCTAAAAGAGGAGTTTAGCCAACATACCTTGTTTGAGCTTTCCTTAAGTTACTATAACGTCCCAACACTTCTAGCAATAACAATCTATAGGAAGATAGCAAAAATCGGATAATAATCAGAAGGATTCACATGGTGTAACTCTCTTAGGAATTTTGTCAAACACCTATTATGCAAAATAGACTATAAAGCTCTACAATGGTAATCCCTTCCTCCCTCAACCAATTTCAACAAGAAACTAACCAAAATGGTTCATTAATCCCTCATACTACAACCTATTGCCACATGCATGGCCTATTTCCAATCCCCACAATATACTTGAACTCATAACCTCTTGCATGAAAGCTTAGGAGTAGGACATACTCGGATAGATGATAATCTAGTGATTGGCTTCCTTGATTCTTGAAGATTGGTGGAAGAATGGGTGATTAGAATACTAGGTTTCCTCCTTCTCTCTCTAAAATGCTCTTACCTTTCTCTAAAATCATCACATAATTGCCCCAAAATAAGCCTCAAAGGCTATTTATCAAAATGGGGTCGGGTTATAAAATAGAGAAAATGGACCCTCTGAACTTAGGTCTACGGTCGTAGAATGGATCGCATAACAGATATGCGGTCTGCAAAATAGACCGCGAAAGTGATGCCCAAAAACTGGAATGGTCTGGACAGGTCTGCGGCCCGCAGACCACTTATGCGGCCGCAGAATGGACCGCATAATCACCCAACAAAATTCTTTAAACAAAATCTGCGATGGATGTGCAGACCGCAAAATGGATATGCGACCGCATAATGGGCCGCAAAACGACCTTCAAAATTCAACCATTTTTTTGCTAAACTCTGCGACGGGTATCCGGCCCGCATAATGGATCTACAGTCAAAAATCTGACCGCATAACTGGCCCTTCAGCAAAACGTTTTCACTAACACCTCGATGCATTCTTCAACCCTAAAAGTTTGTCCTGTGGTGAGCTGATTAACTACTACATCCGTACACATTACCTGACCTAGACCTCGAGGAGCGCGACTGGCGCTCAATAGAGTTACCCCAGTCGAGCAAGCCTGCACAGTGCCGTCTACCCAACTCACCCATGAATAAAGAGAAGAATATATTTTGTTAATTAGACAGTAAGAGGTCATGTGAATAACACCACTTCATTTCCATTAGTACGTCATTAACAAGTCTCCAAAATAGTACATTGTACAATCATAGTTAAAGTGGAACAAATGATACGATTACAACATTTTTAGTTTAACCTTCCCAAAAACAGATACAACCCACACTATGTCTAAAGAGCCTCTAACAGGAACAAAAGAGTGCTACGACTGTGCCGGCAATAAGGCCCTGCCTATACCTCAAAATGCTATGTACAAAGGACAAGAGATACAGGACCCCGAAATGAAGTGGGGCTCACCAAGTCAGTTGAGGAGAGGGTGTGCTGCTATCACTGATCAATACCACCTGCTATGGAACCACCTGCATCCATTAAAGATGCAGCACCTCCGGCAAAAGGGACGTTAGTACATATGGAATAGTACTAGTATGTAAAACTATACACCCTCTCAATAGAACGACTAACAGTAAACGGAGAAGAAAATATGAAATCAATAAGAGACTGAAACAGTATCAAGGTGTCAAGTTAGGGAAAGGTAAATTTCAAGTGAGTTTCAGTATTTTAAGTTAGGAGATCTTTCGCACCGATACACCACCGTGATTTTAGCATGGAGTCCGATCTCAGCCCGACCAACTAAGCCGTCTCACACCGAGACATTCACTCATAATACCACCATGTGCGTGGCATGGCGTCCGATCTCAGCCCGATCGGCTAAGCCGTCTCACCACAATGTCGTGTGGGTCGATATCACATCACATCTCCCTAGCAATAATCTCATCCCATTCAAGGGGAAACATCTCAATACATCATTCTCATCCCATATAAGGGGAAACAACCTCATCATATTAACACGGGGATTTAACCCTCAATCATTCCTATACCGGCACATGTAGTTTCGGGGTTAGGTTATTTTGACCTACCCTTCCTCGGTGACTAAATGATACTCCCAAAGTATTTATTTTTAAAAGGATTCATAACTCATTTCAACATCTTGTTCTCGCCTCTTTGTTCCATTGGCACTAATGGCCCATAATATAAAGTCATTGTTGGCACGTTGGCCATATTTCATATTCTATATTTACTATTTCACTTTCAAACATCATCACGGATCGTCAACAATAAATATTTTTATTCAAGACTTTAAATACACATTTGAGCAACTAATTAAGGGTCTTAGGCATATGTAATTTCTTACACAATTTGGCATGATATCTTTCATTAGAATAACATTTTAAATCATAATATAATAACACACAGCCATACTTAAAACACATTCTCAAACAGTAACTCAACATAACAAGAATCTTTGGAATATATATTGAACGTATATTTATTTTGACACAAGGCTTATTTGGAATAATCAATTTATAATGAGCATCACGGGACTTACAAGGTCATTGGGGGGTTCAATTCTAAAAGAGGAGTTTAGCCAACATACCTCGCTTTGAGCTTTCCTTAATTCACTACACCGTTCCGAAAATCCTAGCAACTTTGATCTATTTAGAGATATGGAAAAATTGAACACAAATTAGGGAGGAGTTCATGTTTCCAGCTCATTTGAGCATTTTACCAAACACTGGCTGGACATTATTATTTCTAGCTTCTCCTATGGAGGATTTTCTTCACCCCACAACCCATGGTCTACCCATTTAAGTTCAACTACCTTTCCACAACTCATGAATGTACATGCATGCATAAACAATAACCCTCATCCTCAAAACCTTCCTCCCCATTACCTATTCCCAAACAAAAATTTGAAATTGAGGGTTAGGGCTAGAATCTTACCTCTTGGTTGAAAACCTTGTGAGCTTTCTTGTTGAATTTCAAGGCTTGAGCAAGATTTTAGAGGAACAATTAGCTTAGGGATTTCACCTCTCAGTCTAAGGCACTCCCTCTCTTTAAAAATACTAAATATCCCCTTCAGAAATGGTCCCTTACGTCTAATTATCGAGATAGGGTCGGGTTAAAAAGTAAGAATAAATGAAGCCCCGATGAAGATCCGCGGTTGTAAATGCAACCTCATAATGCTTTTGCGGTCCATGGAATGGACCGCATAATGGCCCTTCGGAACTGGGCACTCCTGCCTCACTCTGCTATCGGTCTGCGGTCCGTAGACCTATTATACGGTCGCATAATGCGCCATAGAACTTTCCTACGAAATTGTTTTTTGTTGGATCTATGATGGATTGTGCGGCCCACGAAATGATTATGCGACCGCATAATGGATCGTATAATGGTCCAAAAATTTTGCCTAAATTTCTGCTTCAGTTTGCGACAGATCTGCGGTCCGCAGATCAGTTCTGCGACCCCAGAATGGACTGCATAAATGCCCTGCAAATCCAAAAAAATTCTTTAACTCTCTAACGCAATGTTCAACCCAAAGAATATTCATAGCATTTCGCTTTTGTGATTGTATCTGTTTGGTTTGTTAGACAGTTCTCTCATTTGGTTCTCTTTTCATTGTTGGCTATATTTTAGTGGTTGCTTGTTTGGTGCACGGATGGCATTGTATGCGGTTCTAGGTGGAATTTGGTGTGTCTTGTCGATCGAAAAGTTTTTACTGGTTGAGACGAGGTTATTGGGCCTGGAATTACTGCAATTGAATTTGAATAAAGTGTGTTTGGAAGAAGGATGTCATTAGTCAGCTCGGAATTTGGCAGTAGTTCTTATCAACTAAGAGAACTCCATGACTTGTTGATTTGACGGGTGGTTATAAGTTTCTACAGGTTTCTTTCATCATTAATAGTTTTGCGAAGGTTTGGAACAAGGTTCTATTTGATATGGAGTATATTACTGGTACCAGGTTTGGTAATGAGCAGTTATTATGGTAAGAAGCTATTGTTATGAGTACATGAGCATTGGGGTACGTCGTGTGGTTATACCTTGGGAGTACATTTATGGTTGATACAGCTCGTCGGGGTTCATACAGTTTATGTATGCAAGAATTAGATCTAAGAGGAAATTCCTGATGTTGGAATTTGGTTCTAAGAATTTTAAGCTAAGGTGGAAGGAAGAATCTTCAGTCAGATTGTGTTAATGGACTTATATGGATTGAGGTGGCATGATAATGCTTAGGGGTCTATGTATGATGAGCTTATGCAGTTATATGACGGCTTTGGAACGACTCTTGGCATGTTTGAGGATGAATATATGTTTAAGTAGGGGAGAATGTAACAACCCAACCAGTCGTTTTGAGCTTTAGCATTGTGTTCGAAGATTTGAAACCTTGAGTAGCTTAATATTATGTGTTATGACTTTCTTATTTGGTTTGGTTTGATGTTCGCAAGGTTGGGGTTGATTTGATAGAACGATTCTCATTTTGGAAGCCTTAAGTGACCGAGATTTGACCTTTGAGTAAATGATCTCAAAAATATTATGCTCGGATTTGAATTTTGATGTTCCTAGAAGGTTTTGGCTCTATTTACTGAAAGTTGGCAATTTGAAAAATTAGAGAGTTCATGAGTTTGACCAGAAGTTGACTTTGGTGTTATCTTACTTAGATTGTGATTTTGAAACCTTGGATAGGTTCATTTAGTTATTTGTAACTTGTATCCAAAGTTTGGCTGTGATCCGGAATGTCTAAATGTGATTCAGAAGCGTTCGGCGAAGTTGGAACGCTTGAAAGTTAAGACAATGATTTTGATCTTTGATTCATGGTTTTGGTATTATTTGCGGTGTTTCGAGCCTTTGGAAAAGTTTGGGTACTGTATTTGGACTTTTTTGTATGATTGGATGGGGTCTCGAGGGGCTTGGGAGTGATCCGGGGTGGTTTTGGATCACTTCTATGTGTTTTGGAGCAGCTGAGTTGCTGGTGTATTGTAGTGCTTCGCGATGGCGGAGAAGGATTTGAGTTGAGCTCATTGTTCTCCTCATTCGCGGGGAGGATTGCATTCGCGTAGTGTGTTTGGAAGCTGGAGCTTTATTCTTCACATTCGCATGGTATTCTCGCATTCACGAAATTGTTGGACGAAAGGCCTCTGTGTTCTCGTGTAAGTGGTCACGTTTGCATAGAGTCGGAGCAGGCAGGGGGTGGGGGAGGGGCTCGTTGGCTTTCGCATTCGCGAGATTGAGATCGCATTCACAATGTGTTGGTTTCTTGGCTTTCGTAATCGTGGGGCTCAAATGCGATTGTGTGATGTATTTTCTGGGGAAGCAACATTTGTGCTTCGCGAAGGCGAGGCTTGTACCGCGTTCGCGAAGGGTACCTCTGGCAGAATACTTAAGATTCTATTTTGGGATTTTTACCCATTCTTTCATATTTTTTGCCCTAGACTTGGAGAGGGGCAATTTTTCATCGGGATTTTCATACAAGGCAAGATGGTAAGTGACTTCTACCTATTTGTGATTATATTAGAAGAATCTACACGCATTTCTACACCTAAAACATGAATTTTTCAAAAGGAATTTTGGAATTTTTGTCTACACTTTAACATAGTGTATTTTGGGGTTTTGACCATCAATTTGAAAACTAATTATATATTCGGACTTGGCAGGTTATGGGTCATCGAATTTTGGTATTGATTTCGGATTTCGGGAACGCGGGAACGGGTTAATTCTTGTTGACTTTTTGGGAATGCATCAAAGATCGAAGCTTTATGTAACGACCCGGCCGGTGGTTTTGAGTAATATAACCCCGTTCCCCTATTTACTGCTCAATTTATGCCTTACAGTTGATTTATGACTTATCGGGTTAGTTGGTTCGTGTCCGAAAGGATTTAGGAGTGAAATGAGACACTTAGTCTCATAATTGAAAACTTAAGTTAAAATAGTGACCGGATATCGACTTATGTGTAAGCGACCCCAAAATGGAGTTTTGATAATTCCAATAGCTCTGTATGGTGATTTTGGATTTAGGAGCGTGTCCGAAAAATTATTTGGAGGTCCGTAGTGGAATTAGGCTTGAAATGCCGAAAGTTGAATTTTTGGAAAGTTTGACCGGGGGGTTGACTTTTTGATATCGAGGTTGGAATCTGATTATGGAAATTGGAATAGCTTCATTATGTCATTTATGACTTGTGTGCAAACTTTAAGGTCAATCGGACTCGATTCGATAGGTTTCGGCATCGAATGTAGAAGTTGGAAATTTCATAAGACTAAAGTTTCAAGTGAGTTCGCACAAAACCTAACTTCAAATGAGTATAACTCTCATGATACGAAGTGTTATATGGTGTATTACCTATCAAATGAAATATCTCTGTCTCTAGTTTCTAACGCTTCAAACCGTTTGTCATTTGGACATTCTTACAAGAAGTTATGACCAAATTACCAAAGGCTGGAAAAATGCAATTCTGCGACTAATTATGCGATCGCAAAACTGCTTCTGCGGCCGCAAACTGGTCGCAGAATGGACCAGAAGAGCCCAGTTCTGGGCACTGATTTTGCGATCAATTTTGCGGCCCGCATACCCATTCTGCGGTCCATTATGCGACCGCAGACCTGCTTTCGGAGGGTTAATGTTTTTATTTTCATAACCCGACCCCATTTTGATAAATAGGCTTCGGGACTCATTTTGGAGCAAAAATCTAACATTTTTAGAGAGAAAGGAGAGTGTTCTAGAGAGAGGAAGAAGCTCAAGTACTTTGTTCATCAAGATCTTGTTCAAGCTTGGAAATCCAACAAGGAAATATCACAAGATCTTCACCCAAGAGGTAAGGTTCTAACCCCTAGTCTTCAATTTTGAGTTTGGGTTAAGATGTGTGATTAAGAGATAATTCTTGGGTATAATAGTATTATTTATACATATCAATAAGGTATATGGAAAGATTATTGAGTTCAAATGGGTAAAGAATGGGTTGAAAATGGTAAAATCTTCAATGACTTTAATTGAAGATTTGAGGGTCGAGTTGATGTCGGAATTTGGTGAAATTTGTATGGTTGGACTCGTGGTTTGATGGGTGTTCATATTTTATAACTTTTGTTGGGTTTCGATACGTGGGCCCCATATACAATTTTTGAGTTAATTTCGGATTTTATTGGAAAAATTAGTATTTCCTTATGGAATTAATTACAATAATTGGTATTGATTGAATCAAATTAATTATGGCTAGATACGAGGCTTTTGGAGACCAATTCTCGTGGCAAGGGCATAGAGGAATAAAGAATTTATATGGGTTGAGTTAAGTAACTCTTCTAATCTTGGAATTGAGGGTATGGACCCTGAATATATGTATTTCGTGAATTGTTGGGAGATGACGCACATGCTAGGTGACGGGCGTGTAGGCGTGCACTATAGAAATTGTGACATAATTGTTTATGTGTAATTTTGTAGTTAAATGATCTTGGCATTTTCCATGCGGTTTTATGAGTTAAAGAAATTGAGCTGAAAAGCATATTAAAATCATGTTGAGGCTATGTGACAGTATTATTGGGACCCACAGTGGTCATATTATGGTGAATTATTTATTTTAAATTGAAAATTTATACTCAGTCATATTCATGTCATTACATATCATATCTCAGTCTCTGTTATTATTTATTTATACATCATATCATCATTTTGGGCTGTTCTCATGACGTTGTGAGCCCATGAGAGAGAGACTGGAGAGATTGATGACTGAGGGAGCCCGAGGGCCTGATTGTGAGGATATGTTTGGGATCGGGCTGCACGCTGCAGCAGGCCATGTTGGCTTTATATATATCATACTATTGTACGTGAGTTGGCCGTGCGAATCCATATATTATACTATTTCATGTGAGTTGGCCGTGCAGCACATGAGTTGTCCATGCGGATCCAGATATTATTATAGCACGTGAGTTGTCCGTGCAGCACATGAGTTGTCCGTGCAGATTCAGATATGATATTATAGCACGTGAGACGTCCGTGTAGCACGTGAGTTGTCCGTGCTTATAGCGCTTGGGCTGTAGGAGCCCCTCATGAGTCTGTACACATCCCAGTGAGTGCAGTCGACTATAAAAAGGGATCAGGCTGCATACCACAGCAGGTATTGTATAGCGTTGAGTGATTGAGTGTGCTGAGCATAGTGAGAGAGAATGTGAGACAGTAAGATTGAGTACTCTGAGAGTGTGAGTACATGAGTACAATCTCTGAGATACATTGCATTGACATGCACACATGACATATATGCATAGAGATGTGTTTTCCTCATGCTGTACGGTATCACATTATTCATGATTTCTCACACATGTTGACAGATGAGCATAATAATGCAATTGTTTTATACGAGTTATTTGGAAAGAAAATGAAACATCCCATTTATTATTAAAAGGATTTTGGAAAAATCACAGTTTTCAGACTTACTCATATTTTGGTAATTTTAGTGAAAATAATTGAGTTTTACTATTATATTTGAAAAGAAAAATGTTTATTTTTCCGGAACTGTGAATGAACTGAGCACTTTATTATTGAGTTATTCATTGCGTTGCCTCAATTCTGTTATTATGAGATTTGTTTTTTGGATATTGTTGTGGACTATTGGTTATGGACCCGACCTTAGTAAAAGCTCGTCACTGCTTTCAACCTAAGGTTAAGTTTGTTACATACTCAGTATATGGGGTCGGTTGTACTGATACTACACTTCTGCACCTTGCGTGCAGATGTTGGCTGCCGATGTTACTGTGTTCGATGGAAGGTGGATTTGATGATGTATCTACGTTCCGGTTATAGCTGCCTCTTGTTCATGGTAGCCTTAGATTCCTAAAACTTTGTTTATGTACTTCTCAAACAGATGATGTATTTATTTCATACCAGCTTTGTATACTCTATTCTTAGAAGTTTATGATTCGTACTACCAGTTCTTGGGGAAAAGTATTGGTTTTAGATATTTTTTTTAATTAATTGCCTCGTT
>AWOL01S0027078.1:35158-73935 GCA_000715115.1 Nicotiana otophora | reverse complement strand
CGAGTTCGAGCAAGTCCTCACTAGAACACTAAGCCTAAGGGATATTCTTATTTCGAGATCGAGCAAAGCCTCACTCGACTGTAAAGCCTAAGGGCTACTCTTAATTCGATTTCGAGCAAGTCCTCACTCGACCACTAAGCCTAAGGGA
This sequence comes from Nicotiana otophora, assembly GCA_000715115.1. Taxonomy (NCBI): domain Eukaryota; kingdom Viridiplantae; phylum Streptophyta; class Magnoliopsida; order Solanales; family Solanaceae; genus Nicotiana; species Nicotiana otophora. The sequence continues at coordinate 73,787 of AWOL01S0027078.1, read as the reverse complement.
TATTTTTATTTCGAGTTCGAGCAAATTATCACTCGACTATAAAGCCTAAGGGCTACCCTAACTCGAGTTCGAGCAACCATTCTCACTCGGGGACTATCTATCGAGCCCAAGGGATTCCATTATTTCGAGTTTGAGAAATCATTCTCACTCGATTGAAAAGCCTAAGGGGTACCTTAATTCGAGTTCGAGAAATCATTCTCACTCTACTACAAGGCTCAAAGGATACATTATTTCGAGTTCGAGCAAGTCCTCACTCGACCACTAAGCCTAAGGGCTACTCTTATTTCGAGTTCAAGAAAATCCTCACTCGACCACTAAGACTAATGGTTATTCTTATTTCGAGTTCGTGCAAATCCTCACTCGGCCACTAAGACTAATGGTTATTCTTATTTCGAGTTCGTGCAAATCTTCACTCAACTATAAAGCCTAAGGGCTGCCCTAACTCGAGTTCGAGCAATCATTATCACTCGAGGACAATCTATCAATCCCAATGGCTGCCATTAATTCGAGTTCGAGAAATGATTCTCACTCAACTACAAGCCCCAAGGGATACCTTATTTCGAGTTCGAGCAAGTCCTCACTCGACCACTAAGCCTAAGGGCTACTCTTATTTCGCGTTCGAGCAAGTCCTCACTCGACCACTAAGCCTAAGGGCTACTCTTATTTCGCGTTCGAGCAAGTCCTCACTCGACCACTAAGCCTAATGGCTATTCTTATTTTGAGTTCGAGCAAATCCTCACTCGACTATAAAGCCTAAGGGCTACCCTAACTCGAGTTCGAGCAATCATTATCACTTGAGGACTATCTATCAAGCCCAAGGGCTGCCACTAATTCGAGTTCGAGAAATAATCCTCAGTCGACTGAAAAGCCAAAGGGCTACCTTAAATCTAGTTCGAGAAATCATTCTCACTCGACTACAAGGCCCAAGGGCTACCTTATTTTAAGTTCGAGCAAGTCCTCACTCGACCACTAAGCCTAAGGGTTATTCTTATTTTGAGATCGAGCAAATCCTCACTCGACTGTATAGCCTAAGGGCTACTCTTATTTCTAGTTCGAGCAAGACCTCATTCGTCCACTAAGCCTAAGGGCTATTCGTATTTCGAGTTCGAGCAAATCCTCACTCAACTATAAAGCCAAAGGGATACCCTAACGTGAGTTCGAGCAGCCAATCTTACTCAGGGACTGCCATTAATTTGAGTTCGAGAAATAATTCTCACTCGACTACAAAGCCTAAGGGCTACCTTAATTCGAGTTCAAGAAATCATTCTCACTCAACTATAAGGCCCAAGGGCTACCTTATTTCGAGTTCGAGAAAGTCCTCCCTAGACCACTACGCCTAAGGGCTATTCTTATTTCGAGATCGAGAAAATCCTCACTCGACTTTAAAGCATAAGGGTTACTCTTATTTCGAGTTGGAGCAAGTATTCACTCGACCACTAAGCCTAAGGGCTATTCTTATTTCAAGATCGAGAAAATCCTCACTCGACTGTAAAGCATAAGGGCTACTTTTATTTCAAGTTCGCGCAAGTCCTCACTCGACTACTAAGCCCGATGTCTATTCGAATTTCGCGTTCGAGCAAATCTTCACTCGGTTGTAAAGCCTAGGGTCTACCCTTATTTCGAGTTTGAGCACATCCTCACTCAACCACTAAGCCTAAGGGCTATTCGTATTTCAAGTTCAAGAAAATCCTCACTCGACTATAAAGCCTAAGAGCTACCCTAACTCGAGTTCGAGCAACCATTATTACTCGTGGACTATCTATCGAGCCCAACGGCTGCCATTAATTCGAGTTCAAGAATTCATTCTCACTCGATTGAAAAGCCGAATGGATACCTTAATTCGAGTTCGAGAAATCATTCTCACTCGACTACAAGGACCAAGGGCTACCTTATTTCGAGTTCTAGCAAGTCGTCACTCGACTACTAAGCCTAAGGGCTACTCTTATTTCAAGTTCGAGCAAGTCCTCACTTGACCACTAAGCCTAATGTTTATTCTTATTTCAAGTTCGAGCAAATACTCACTCGATTATAAAGCCTAAGGGCTACCCTAACTCGAGTTCAAGCAATCATTCTCACTCGAGGACTATCTATCAAGCCCAAGGGCTGTGATTAATTCGTGTTTGAGAATCATTCTCACTCGATTGAAAGACCTAAGGGCTATCTTAATTCGAGTTTGAAAAAATCATTCTCACTTGACTACAAGTCCCAAGGGCTACCTTATTTCGAGTTCGACCAAGTCCTCACTCGACCACTAAGCCTAAAGGCTATTCTTATTTCAAGTTCGAGCAAATCCTCACTCGATTATAAAGCCTAAGGGCTACTATAACTCAAGTTCGAGCAACCATTCTTACTTGGGGACTATCTATCAAGCCTAAGGGCTGCCATTAATTCGAGTTTGAGAAATTATTCTCACTCGACTGAAAAGCCTAAAGGCTACTTTAAATCGAGTTCGAGAAATCATTCTCACTCGACTACAAAGCCCAAGGGTTACCTTATTCCGAGTTTGAGCAAGTCCTTACTCGACCCCTAGGCCTAATGGTTATTCTTATTTCGAGTTCGAGCAAATCCCCACTCGACTATAAAGCCTAAGGGCTACCCTAACTCGAGTTCGAGCAATCATTCTCACTCGACTACAAAGCCCAAGGGTTACCTTCTTTCGAGTTCGAGCAAATCCCCACTCGACTATAAAGCCTAAGGGCTACCCTAACTCGAGTTCGAGCAATCATTCTCACTCGAGGACTATCTATCATACCCAAGGGCTGCCATTAATTCTAGTTCGAGAAATCATCCTCACTCGACTGAAAAGCCAAAGGGATACCTTAAATCTAGTTCGAGAAATCATCCTCACTCGACTGAAAAGCCAAAGGGATACCTTAAATCTAGTTCGAGAAATCATGCTTTCTCTACTACAAGGCCGAAGGGCTACCTTATTTTGAGTTCGAGCAAGTCCAAACTCGACCGCTAAGCCTAAGGGTTATTCTTATTTTGAGATCGAGCAAATCCTCACTCGACTGTATAGCCTAAGGGATACTCTTATTTCGAGTTCGAGCAAGACCTCACTCGTCCACTAAGCCTAAGTGCTATTCGTATTTCGAGTTTGAGAAAATCTTCACTCGACTATAAAGCCTAAGGGATACCCTAACTAGAGTACGAGCAACCATTCTCACTCGGGGACTGACATTAATTTGAGTTCGAGAAATAATTCTCACTCGACTGAAAAGCCTAAGGGCTACCTTAATTCGAGTTCGAAAAATCATTCTCACTCAACTATAAGTCCCAAGGGCTACCTTATTTCGAGTTCGAGCAAGTCCTCACTAGGCCACTAAGCCTAAGAGCTATTCTTATTTGGAGATCGAAAAAATCCTCACTCGACTTTAAAGCTTAAGGGTTACTCTTATTTTGAGTTCGAGCAAGTCTTCACTCGACCACTAAGCCTAAGGGATATTCTTATTTCGAGATCGAGAAAATCCTCACTCGACTGTAAAGCCTAAAGGCTACTCTTATTTTGAGTTCGAGCAAGTCCTCACTCGACCACTAAACCTAAGGGCTATTCGTATTTCGCGTTCGAGCAAATACTCACTCGGTTGTAAAGCCTAGGGGCTACCCTTATTTCGAGTTCGAGCACGTCCTCACTCAACCACTAAGCCTAAGGGCTATTCATATTTCGAGTTCAATAAATTCCTCACTCGACTATAAAGCCTAAGGGCTACCCTAACTCGAGTTCGAGCAACCATTCTAACTCGGGGACTATCTATCGAGCCCAACGGCTGCCATTAATTCGAGTTCGAGAATTCATCCTCACTCGATTGAAAATCCGAATGGATACCATAATTCGAGTTCGAGAAATCATTCTCACTTAACTACAAGGCCTAAGGGCTACCTTATTTTGAGTTCTAGCAAGTCGTCACTCGACCACTAAGCCTAAGAGTTGCTCTTATTTAGAGTTCGAGCAAGTCCTCACTCGACCACTAAGCCTAATGGTTATTCGTAATTCGAGTTCGAGCAAATCCTCCCTCGACTATAAAGCCTAAGGGCTACCCTAACTCGAGTTCGAGCAATCATTCTCACTCTGGGACTATATATCAAGCCCAAGGTCTACGATTAATTCGTGTTCGAGAAATCATTCTCACTCGATTGAAAAACCTAAGGGCTATCTCAATTTGAGTACGAGAAATCATTCTCACTTGACTACAAGTCCCAAGGGCTACCTTATTTCAAATTGGAGCAAGTCCTCCCTCGACCACTAAGCCTAAGGGCTATTCTTATTTCAAGTTCGAGCAAATCCTCACTTGATTATAAAGCCTAAAGGCTACTCTAACTCGAGTTCGAGCAACCATTCTTACTTGGGGACTATCTGTTAAGCCCAAGGGCTGCCATTAATTCGAGTTTGAGAAATTATTCTCACTCGACTGAAAAGCCTAAAGGCTACCTTAATTCGAATGCTAGAAATCATTCTTACTCCACTACAAAGCCCAAAGGTTACCTTATTTTGAGTTGGAGCAAGTCCTCACTCGACCACTAAGCCTAAAAGCTATTCTTATTTCGAGTTCGAGAAAATCCTCACTCGACTATAAAGCCTAAGGGCTACCCTAACTCGAGTTCGAGCAACCATTCTAACTCGGGGACTATCTATCGAGCCCAACGGCTGCCATTAATTCGAGTTCGAGAATTCATCCTCACTCGATTGAAAATCCGAATGGATACCATAATTCGAGTTCGAGAAATCATTCTCACTTAACTACAAGGCCTAAGGGCTACCTTATTTTGAGTTCTAGCAAGTCGTCACTCGACCACTAAGCCTAAGAGTTGCTCTTATTTAGAGTTCGAGCAAGTCCTCACTCGACCACTAAGCCTAATGGTTATTCGTAATTCGAGTTCGAGCAAATCCTCCCTCGACTATAAAGCCTAAGGGCTACCCTAACTCGAGTTCGAGCAATCATTCTCACTCTGGGACTATATATCAAGCCCAAGGTCTACGATTAATTCGTGTTCGAGAAATCATTCTCACTCGATTGAAAAACCTAAGGGCTATCTCAATTTGAGTACGAGAAATCATTCTCACTTGACTACAAGTCCCAAGGGCTACCTTATTTCAAATTGGAGCAAGTCCTCCCTCGACCACTAAGCCTAAGGGCTATTCTTATTTCAAGTTCGAGCAAATCCTCACTTGATTATAAAGCCTAAAGGCTACTCTAACTCGAGTTCGAGCAACCATTCTTACTTGGGGACTATCTGTTAAGCCCAAGGGCTGCCATTAATTCGAGTTTGAGAAATTATTCTCACTCGACTGAAAAGCCTAAAGGCTACCTTAATTCGAATGCTAGAAATCATTCTCACTCCACTACAAAGCCCAAAGGTTACCTTATTTTGAGTTGGAGCAAGTCCTCACTCGACCACTAAGCCTAAAAGCTATTCTTATTTCGAGTTCGAGAAAATACTCACTCGACTATAAAGCCTAAGGGCTACCCTAACTCAAGTTCGAGCAACCATTCTCACTCGGTGACTACCATTAATTCCAGTTCGAGAAATCATTCTCATTCGACTGAAAAGCCTAAGGGCTACCTTAATACGAGTTCGAGAAATAATTCTCACTCGACTACAAGGCCCAATGGCTACCTTATTTCGAGTTCAATCAAGTCCTCACTAGACCACTATGCCTAAGGGCCATTCTTAATTCGTGATCGAGCAAATCCTCACTTGACTATAAAGCCTAGGGGCTACCCTTATTTCGAATTTGAGAACGTCCTCACTCAACCGCTAAGCCTAAGGGATATTCTTATTTCGAGTATAAGAAAATCCCCACTCGACTATAAAGCCTAAGGGCTACCCTAACTCGAGTTCGAGCAACCATTCTCACTCGGGGACTATCTATCTAGCCCAAGGGCTGCCATTAATTGGAGTTCAAGAAATCATTCTCACTCGATTGAAAAGCCAAATGGATACTTTCGAGAAATCATTCTCACTCGATTGAAAAGCCAAATGGATACTTTCGAGAAATCATTCTCACTCGACTACAAGGCCCAAGGGCTACCTAATTTCGAGTTCGAGCAAGTCGTCACTCGACCACTAAGCCTAAGGGCTACACTTATTTTGAGTTCGAGCAAGTCCTCTCTCGACCACTAAGCCTAATGGTTATTCTTATTTCGAGTTCGAGCACATCCTCACTCGACTATAAAGCCTAAGGGCTACCCTAACTAGAGTTCGAGCAATCATTCTCACTCGAGGAGTATCTATCAAGCCTAAGGGCTGTGATTAATCCGAGTTCGGGAAATCATTCTCACTCGACTACAAGTCCTAAGGGCTACCTTATTTCGAGTTCAAGAAAGTCCTCCCTAAACCACTAAGCCTAAGGGATATTCTTATTTTGAGTTTGAGCAAATCCTTACTCGATTATAAAGCCTAAAGGCTACTCTAACTCGAGTTTGAGCAACCATTCTTACTCGGGGACTATCTATTAAGCCAAAGGGCTGCCATTAGTTTGAGTTTGAGAAATTATACTCACTCGACTGAAAAGCCAAAGGCTACCTTAATTCGAGTTCGAGAAATCATTCTCACTCGACCACAAATCCCAAGGGTTACCTTATTTCGAGTTCGAGCAAGTCCTCACTCGACCACTAAGCCTAAAGGCTATTCTTATTTCAAGTTCGAGAAAATCCTCACTCTACTATTAAGCCTAAGGGCTATCCTAACTCGAGTTCGAGCAACCATTCTCATTCGGGGACTATCTATCGAGCCCAAGGGTTTCCATTAATTCTAGTTCGAGAAATCATTCTCATTCGACTGAAAAGCCTAAGGGCTACCTTAATTCGAGTTTGAGAAATCCTTCTTACTTAACTACAAGGCCCAAGGGCAACATTATTTCGAGTTCGAGCAAGTCTTCACTCGACCATTAAGCCTAAGGGCTATTCTTATTTCGAGATCGAGCAAATTATCACTCGACTGTAAAGCCTAAGGGCTAAACTTATTTCGAATTCCAGCAAGTCCTCACTCGACCACTAAGCCTAAGGGCTATTTGTATTTCGAGTCCGAGTAAATCCTCACTCGACTATAAAGCCTAAGGGCTACCATAACTCGAGTTCAAGAAACCATTCTCACTCGGGGACTTCCATTAATTCGAGTTCGGGAAATCATTCTCACTCGACTGAAAAGCCTAAGGGCTACCTTAATTCGAGTTCGAGAAATCATTCTCACTCAACTACAATGCCCAAGGTCTAGCTTATTTCGAGTTCGAGCAAGTCCTCACTCGACCACTAAATCTAAGGGCTATTCTTATTTTAAGATCGAGTAAATCCTCACTTGACTATAAAGCCAAAGAGCTACTCTTATTTCGTGTTCGAGCTATACTTCACTCGACCACTAAGCTTAAGGGCTATTCGTATTTCGAGTTCACGCAAATTCTCACTCGACTATAAAGCCTAAGGGCTACCCTAACTCAAGTTCGAGAAACCATTCTCACTCGGGGACTTCCATTAATTCGAGTTCGGGAAATCATTCTCACTCGACTGAAAAGCCTAAGGGCTACCTTAATTCGAGTTCGAGAAATCATTCTCACTCAACTACAATGCCCAAGGTCTAGCTTATTTCGAGTTCGAGCAAGTCCTCACTCGACCACTAAATCTAAGGGCTATTCTTATTTTAAGATCGAGTAAATCCTCACTTGACTATAAAGCCAAAGAGCTACTCTTATTTCGTGTTCGAGCTATACTTCACTCGACCACTAAGCTTAAGGGCTATTCGTATTTCGAGTTCACGCAAATTCTCACTCGACTATAAAGCCTAAGGGCTACCCTAACTCAAGTTCGAGAAACCATTCTCACTCGGGGACTTCCATTAATTCGAGTTCGGGAAATCATTCTCACTCGACTGAAAAGCCTAAGGAATACCTTAATTCGAGTTTGAGAAATCATTCTCACTCAACTACAATGCCCAAGGGCTACCTTATTTCGAGTTCGAGCAAGTCCTCACTCGACCACTAAGCCTAAGGGCTATTCTTATTTTAAGATCGAACAAATCCTCACTCGACTGTAAAGGCTAAGGGCTACTCTTATTTCGAGTTCGAGTTAGGCCTCACTAGACCACTATGCCTAAGGGCTATTCGTATTTCGAGTTCGCGCAAATCCTCACTCGACTATAAAGCCTAAGGGATACCCTAACTCAAGTTCGAGCAACCATTCTCACTCGGTGACTACCATTAATTCCAGTTCGAGAAATCATTCTCACCCGACTGAAAAGCCTAAGGGCTACCTTAATATGAGTTCGAGAAATCATTCTCACTCGACTACAAGGCCCAAGGGCTACCTTATTTTGAGTTCGGGCAAGTCCTCACTCAATAACTATGCCTAAGGGCTATTCTTATTTCGTGATCGAGCAAATCCTCACTCAACTGTAAAGCCTAGGGGCTACCCTTATTTCGAGTTCGAACACGTCCTCACTCAACCACTAAGCTTAAGGGCTATTCTTATTTCGAGTTCAAGAAATTCTTCACTCGACTATAAAGACTAAGGGCTACCCTAAATTGAGTTCGAGCAACCATTCTCACTCGGGGACTATCTATCGAGCCCAAGGGCTGCCATTTATTCGAGTTCGAGAAATCATTCTCACTCGATTGAAAAGCCGAATGGATACCTTAATTCGAGTTCGAGAAATCTTTCTCACTCGACTACAAGGCCCAAGGTCTACCTTATTTCGAGTTCGAGCAAGTCTCCACTCGACCACTAAGTCTAAGGGCTACTCTTATTTCGAGTTCGAGCAAGTCCTCACTCGACCACTAAGCCTAATGGTTATTCTTATTTCTATTTCGAACAAATCCTCACACGACTATAAAGCCTAAGGTCTACCCTAACTCGCGCTCGAGCAATCATTATCACTCGAGGACTATCTATCAAGCCCAAGGGATGCGATTAATTCGAGTTCGAGAAATAATTCTCACTCGATTGAAAAGCCTAAGGGCTACCCTAATACGAGTTCGAGAAATCATTCTCACTTGACAACAAGTCCCAAGGGATACCTTATTTCGAGTTCGAGCAAGTTCTCACTCGACCACTAAGCCTAAGGGCTATTCGTATTTTGAATTTGAGAAAATACCCACTCGATAATAAAGCCTTAAGGCTACTCTAACTCGAGTTCTAGTAACCATTCTTACTCGGGGACTATCTATTGAACCCAAGGGCAACCATTAATTCGCGTTTGAGAAATTTTTCTCACTCGGTTGAAAAGCCTAAAGGCTACTAGAGTTTGAGAAATCATTCACACTCGACTACAAAGTCCAAGGTTTACCTTAATTCGAGTTCGAGAAATCATTCTCACTCAACTACAAAGCCCAAGGGATACCTTATTTCGAGTTCGAGTAAGTCCTCACTCGACCACTAAGCCTAAGGGCTATTCTTATTTCGAGTTCGAGCAAATCATCACTTGAATGTAAAGCCTAAGGGCTACACTTATTTTGAGTTCGAGCAAGTCCTCACTCGACCACTAAGCCTAAGTTCTATTCTTATTTTGAGTTCAAGAAAATCCCCACTCGACTATAAAGTCTAAGGGCTACCCTAACTCGAGTTCGAGCAACCATTCTCATTCGGGGACTATCTATCCAGCGCAAGGGTTGCCATTAGTTCGAGTTCGAGAAATCATTCTCATTCGACTAAAAATCCTAAGGGCTACCTTAATTCGAGTTTGAGAAATCATTCTCACTTAACTACAAGGCCCAAGGGCTACATTATTTCGAGTTCGAGCAAGTCCTCACTCGACCACTAAGCCTAAGGGCTACTCTTATTTTTAGTTCGAGCAAGTCCTCACTCGACCACTAAGCCTAATAGTTATTCTTATTTCGAGCTCGAGCAAATCCTCACTCGACTATAAAGCCTAATGGCTACCCTAACTCGAGTTCGAGCAATCATTCTCACTCGAGGATTATCTATCAAGCCCAAGGGATGCGATTAATTCGAGTTCGAGAAACCATTCTCACTCCACTGAAAAGCCTAAGGGCTACCTTAATTCGAGTTCGAGAAATCATTCTCACTTGACTACAAGTCCCATGGGCTACCTTATTTCAAGTTCGATCAAGTTCACACTCGACCACTAAGCCTAAGGGATATTCTTATTTTGAGTTCGAGAAAGTCCTAACTCGATTATAAAGCCTAAAGGCTAGTCTAACTCGAGTTCGGGCAACCATTCTTACTCGGTGACTATCTATCGAGCCCAAAGGCTGCCGTTAATTCTAGTTTGAGAAATCATTCTCACTCGACTGAAAATACTAAAGGCTACCTTATTTCGAGTTCGAGAAATCAGTCTCATTGACTACAAAGCCCAAGGGTTACCTTATTTCGAGTTCGAGCAAGTCCTCCCTCGACCACTAAGCCTAAGGGCTATTCTTATTTCGAGTTCGAGCAAATCCTCACTCGATTATAAAACCTAAAGGCTACTCTAACTCAAGTTTGAGCAACCATTCTTACTCGGGGACTATCTATTAAGCCCAAGGGCTGCCATTAATACGAGTTTGAGAAATTATACTCACTCGAATGAAAAGCCAAAGGCTACCTTAATTCGAGTTCGAGAAATCATTCTCACTCGACTACAAAGACCAAGAGTTACCTTATCTCTAGTTCGAGAAAGTCCTCACTCGACCACTAAGCCTAAGGATTATTCTTATTTCGAGATCGAGCAAATCCTCACTCGACTGTAAAGACTAAGTGCTACTCTTATTTCGAGTTCCAGCAAATCCTCACTCGACCACTAAGCCTAAGGATTATTCTTATTTCGAGATCGAGCAAATCCTCACTCGACCACTAAGCCAAAGGGATATTTTTATTTCGAGTTCGAGTAAATCCTCACTCGATTATAAAGCCTAAGGGCTACACTAACTCAAGTTCGAGCAACCATTCTCACTCCGGGACTGCCATTAATTCGAGTTCGAGAAATCATTCTCACTTGACTGAAAAGCCTAAGAGCTACCTTAATTCGAGTTCGAGAAATCTTTCTCACTCAACTACAAGGCCCAAGGGCTACCTTATTTCGAGTTCGAGCAAGTCCTCACTCGACCACTAAACCTAAGGGTTATTCTTATTTCGAGATCGAGCAAATCATCACTTAACTGTAAGCCTAAGGGCTACACTTATTTCGAGTTCGAGCAATTCCTCACTCGACCGCTAAGCCTAAGGGCTATTCTTATTTCGAGTTCAAGAAAATCCTCACTCGACTATAAATCCTATGGGCTACCTTAACTCGAGTTCGAGCAACCATTCTCACTAGAGGACTATCTATAGAGCCCAACGGGTTCCATTAATTCGAGTTCGAGAAATCATTCTCACTCGGCAGAAAAGCCTAAGGGATACCATAATTCGAGTTCGAGAAATTATTCTCACTCGACTACCAGGCCCAAGGGCTACCTTATTTCAAGTTCGAGCAAGTCCTCACTCGACCACTAAGCCTAAGGGCTACTCTTATTTCGAGTTCGAGCAAGTCCTCACTCGACCACTAAGCCTAAGGGCTATTCGTATTTCTAGTTCGAATAAATCCTCACTCGACTATAAAGCCTAAGGGATACCATAGCTCGAGTTCGAGCAACCATTTTCACTCGGAGACTGCCATTAATTCGGGTTCGAGAAATCATTCTCACTCGATTGAAAAGCCTAAGGGCTACCTTAATTCCAGTTCGAGAAATCATTCTCACTCAACTACAAGGCCAAAGGGCTACATTATTTCGCGGTCGAGCAAGTCCTCACTCGACTACTAAGACAAAGGGCTATTCTTATTTCGAGATCGAGAAAATCATCACTCGACAGTAAATCTTAGGGCTACCCTTATTTAGAGTTCGAGCACGTCCTCACTCTACCACTAAGCCTAAGGTCTATTCTTATTTCGAGTTCAAGAAAATCCTCACTCGACTATAAAGCCTAAGGGCTACCTTAATTCGAGTTCGAGAAATCATTCTCACTCAACTACAAGGCCCAAGGGCTACATTAATTCGAGTACGAGCAAGTCCTCACTCGACCACTAAGCCTAAGGGCTACTCTTATTTCTAGTTCGAGCAAGTCCTCACTCAACCACTAAGCCTAATGGTTATTCTTATTTCGAGCTCGAGCAAATCCTCACTCGACTATAAAGCCTAAGGGCTACCCTAACTTGAGTTCGAGCAATCATTCTCGCTCATGGACTATCTATCGTGCCTAAGGGCTACCATTAATTCAAGTTCGAGAAATCATTCTCACTCGACTAAAAATCCTAAATTCTACCTTAATTCGAGTTTCAGAAATTATTCTCACTTGATTACAAGGCCCAAGGGCTACCTTATTTCTAGTTCGATCAAGTCCTCACTCCACCACTAAGCCTAAGGGCTACTCTTATTTCAAGTTCGAGTAAGTCCTCACTCGACCAATAAGCCTAATGGTTATTCTTATTTCGAGTTCGAGCAAATCCTCACTTGACTATAAAGCCTAAGGGATATTCTTATTTCGAGTTTGAGCAAATCCTCTTATGACTGTAAAGCCTAAGGGCTACTTTTATTTCGAGTTCGAGCAAGTACTCACTCAATCACTAAGCCTAAGGGCTATTCGTATTTCGAGTTCAATAAAATCCTCACTCGACTATAAAGCCTAAGGGCTATCCTAACTCGAGTTCGAGCAACCAATCTCACTCGGGGACTATCTATCGAGCCTAAAGGCTGCCATTAATTCGAGTTCTAGAAATCATTCTCACTCGAATGAAAATCCTAAGGGCTACCTAAATTCGAGTTCGAGTAATTATAGTCACTCGACTACAAGGCCCAAGGGCTACCTTATTTCGAGTTCGAGCAAGTCCTCACTCGACCACTAAATGTAATGGATACTCTTATTTCGAGTTCGAGCAAGTACTCACTCAACCACTAAGCCTAAGGGATATTCGTATTTCGAGTTCGAGCAAATCCTCACTCGACTATAAAGCCTAAGGGCTACCCTAACCCAAGTTCGAGCTACCATTCTAATTTGGGGACTATTTATCGAGCCCAAGGGCTGCCATTAATTCGAGTTCGAGAACTCATTCTCACTCTACTAAAAAGCTTAAGGGCTACCTTAATTAGAGTTCGAGAAATCATTCTCACTCGACTACAAGGCCCAATGGCTACCTTATTTCGAGTTAGAGCAAGTCCTCACTCGACCACTAAGCCTAAGAGATATTCTTATTTCGAGTTCGAGCAAATCCTCACTCGATTATAAAGCCTAAAGGCTACTCTAACTCGAGTTCGTGCAGCCATTCTCACTCGGGGATTATCTATCGAGCCTAAGGGCTGCCATTAATTCGAGTTCGAGAAATCATTCTCACTCGATTGAAAATCCTAAGGGATACCTTAATTTGAGTTCGACAAATCATCCTCAGTCGACTACAAGGCCCAAGGGCTACCTTATTTCGAGTTCGAGCAAGTCCTCATTCGACCACTAAGCCTAATGGTTGTTCTTAGTTCGAGTTCGAGCAAATCCTCACTGGACTATAAAGCCTAAGGGCTACCCTAACTCGCGTTCGCGCAATCATTCTCACTCGAGGACTATCTATCAAGCCCAAAGGCTGCCATTAATTCGAGTTCACGAATTAATTCTCACTCGACTTAAACGCCTAAGGGCTACCTTAATTCAAGTTCGAGAAATCATTCTCACTCAACTACAAGGACAGGGGGCTACCTTATTTCGCATTCGAGCTAGTCCTCACCCGACCACTAAGGCTAAGGGATATTCTTATTTCGAGATCGAGCAAATCATCACTCAACTGTAAAGCCTAGGGCTACCCTTATTTCTAGTTCGAGCAAGTACTCACTCGACCACTAAGCGTAAGGGCTATTCCTATTTCGAGTTCTAGAAAATGCTCACTCGGCTATAAAGCCTAAAGGCTACCCTAACTCGAGTTCGAGCAACCATTCTCACTCGCGTAATATCTATCGAGCCCAAGGGCTGTCATTAATTCGAGTTCGACAAATCATTCTCACTCGATTGAAATTCCTAAGGGATACCTTACTTCGAGTTCGATAAATCATCCTCACTTGGCTACAAGGCCCAAGGGCTACCTTATTTTGAGTTCGAGCAAGTCCTCACTCGACCACTAAGCCTAAGGGCTACTCTTATTTCGAGTTCGAGCAAGTCCTCACCCGACCACTAAGCATATTGGTTATTCTTATTTCGAGTTAGAGCCAATCCTCACTCAACTATAAAGCCTAAGGTCTACCCTAACTCGAGTTCAAGCAATTAATATCACTCGAGGACTATCTATCAAGCCCAAGGGCTGCCATTAATTTGAGTTCGATAATTAATTCTCACTCGACTCAAAAGCCTAAGGGATACCTTAATTCGAGTTCGAGAAATCATTCTCACTCGACTACAAGGCCCAAGGGCTACCTTATTTCGAGTTCGAGAAAGTCCTCACTCGACCACTAAGCCTAATGGTTATTCTTATTTTGAGTTCGAGCAAATCCTCACTCGACTATAAAGCCTAAGGGCTACCCTAACTCGAGTTTGAGCAATCATTCTCACTCAAGGACTATCTATCAAGCCCAAGGGCTGCCATTAATTCGAGTTCGAGAATTAATTCTCACTCGACTGAAAAGCCTAAGGGCTACCTTAATTCGAGTTCGAGAAATCATTCTCACTCGACTACAAGGCGCAAGGGCTACATTAATTCGAGTACGAGCAAGTCCTCACTCGACCACTAAGCCTAAGGGCTACTCTTATTTCTAGTTCGAGCAAGTCCTCACTCAACCACTAAGCCTAATGGTTATTCTTATTTCGAGCTCGAGCAAATCCTCACTCGACTATAAAGCCTAAGGGCTACCCTAACTTGAGTTCGAGCAATCATTCTCGCTCATGGACTATCTATCGTGCCTAAGGGCTACCATTAATTCAAGTTCGAGAAATCATTCTCACTCGACTAAAAATCCTAAATTCTACCTTAATTCGAGTTTCAGAAATTATTCTCACTTGATTACAAGGCCCAAGGGCTACCTTATTTCTAGTTCGATCAAGTCCTCACTCCACCACTAAGCCTAAGGGCTACTCTTATTTCAAGTTCGAGTAAGTCCTCACTCGACCAATAAGCCTAATGGTTATTCTTATTTCGAGTTCGAGCAAATCCTCACTTGACTATAAAGCCTAAGGGATATTCTTATTTCGAGTTTGAGCAAATCCTCTTATGACTGTAAAGCCTAAGGGCTACTTTTATTTCGAGTTCGAGCAAATCCTCACTTGACTATAAAGCCTAAGGGATATTCTTATTTCGAGTTTGAGCAAATCCTCTTATGACTGTAAAGCCTAAGGGCTACTTTTATTTCGAGTTCGAGCAAATCCTCACTTGACTATAAAGCCTAAGGGATATTCTTATTTCGAGTTTGAGCAAATCCTCTTATGACTGTAAAGCCTAAGGGCTACTTTTATTTCGAGTTCGAGCAAATCCTCACTTGACTATAAAGCCTAAGGGATATTCTTATTTCGAGTTTGAGCAAATCCTCTTATGACTGTAAAGCCTAAGGGCTACTTTTATTTCGAGTTCGAGCAAATCCTCACTTGACTATAAAGCCTAAGGGATATTCTTATTTCGAGTTTGAGCAAATCCTCTTATGACTGTAAAGCCTAAGGGCTACTTTTATTTCGAGTTCGAGCAAATCCTCACTTGACTATAAAGCCTAAGGGATATTCTTATTTCGAGTTTGAGCAAATCCTCTTATGACTGTAAAGCCTAAGGGCTACTTTTATTTCGAGTTCGAGCAAGTACTCACTCAATCACTAAGCCTAAGGGCTATTCGTATTTCGAGTTCAATAAAATCCTCACTCGACTATAAAGCCTAAGGGCTATCCTAACTCGAGTTCGAGCAACCAATCTCACTCGGGGACTATCTATCGAGCCTAAAGGCTGCCATTAATTCGAGTTCTAGAAATCATTCTCACTCGAATGAAAATCCTAAGGGCTACCTAAATTCGAGTTCGAGTAATTATAGTCACTCGACTACAAGGCCCAAGGGCTACCTTATTTCGAGTTCGAGCAAGTCCTCACTCGACCACTAAATGTAATGGATACTCTTATTTCGAGTTCGAGCAAGTACTCACTCAACCACTAAGCCTAAGGGATATTCGTATTTCGAGTTCGAGCAAATCCTCACTCGACTATAAAGCCTAAGGGCTACCCTAACCCAAGTTCGAGCTACCATTCTAATTTGGGGACTATTTATCGAGCCCAAGGGCTGCCATTAATTCGAGTTCGAGAACTCATTCTCACTCTACTAAAAAGCTTAAGGGCTACCTTAATTAGAGTTCGAGAAATCATTCTCACTCGACTACAAGGCCCAATGGCTACCTTATTTCGAGTTAGAGCAAGTCCTCACTCGACCACTAAGCCTAAGAGATATTCTTATTTCGAGTTCGAGCAAATCCTCACTCGATTATAAAGCCTAAAGGCTACTCTAACTCGAGTTCGTGCAGCCATTCTCACTCGGGGATTATCTATCGAGCCTAAGGGCTGCCATTAATTCGAGTTCGAGAAATCATTCTCACTCGATTGAAAATCCTAAGGGATACCTTAATTTGAGTTCGACAAATCATCCTCAGTCGACTACAAGGCCCAAGGGCTACCTTATTTCGAGTTCGAGCAAGTCCTCATTCGACCACTAAGCCTAATGGTTGTTCTTAGTTCGAGTTCGAGCAAATCCTCACTGGACTATAAAGCCTAAGGGCTACCCTAACTCGCGTTCGCGCAATCATTCTCACTCGAGGACTATCTATCAAGCCCAAAGGCTGCCATTAATTCGAGTTCACGAATTAATTCTCACTCGACTTAAACGCCTAAGGGCTACCTTAATTCAAGTTCGAGAAATCATTCTCACTCAACTACAAGGACAGGGGGCTACCTTATTTCGCATTCGAGCTAGTCCTCACCCGACCACTAAGGCTAAGGGATATTCTTATTTCGAGATCGAGCAAATCATCACTCAACTGTAAAGCCTAGGGCTACCCTTATTTCTAGTTCGAGCAAGTACTCACTCGACCACTAAGCGTAAGGGCTATTCCTATTTCGAGTTCTAGAAAATGCTCACTCGGCTATAAAGCCTAAAGGCTACCCTAACTCGAGTTCGAGCAACCATTCTCACTCGCGTAATATCTATCGAGCCCAAGGGCTGTCATTAATTCGAGTTCGACAAATCATTCTCACTCGATTGAAATTCCTAAGGGATACCTTACTTCGAGTTCGATAAATCATCCTCACTTGGCTACAAGGCCCAAGGGCTACCTTATTTTGAGTTCGAGCAAGTCCTCACTCGACCACTAAGCCTAAGGGCTACTCTTATTTCGAGTTCGAGCAAGTCCTCACCCGACCACTAAGCATATTGGTTATTCTTATTTCGAGTTAGAGCCAATCCTCACTCAACTATAAAGCCTAAGGTCTACCCTAACTCGAGTTCAAGCAATTAATATCACTCGAGGACTATCTATCAAGCCCAAGGGCTGCCATTAATTTGAGTTCGATAATTAATTCTCACTCGACTCAAAAGCCTAAGGGATACCTTAATTCGAGTTCGAGAAATCATTCTCACTCGACTACAAGGCCCAAGGGCTACCTTATTTCGAGTTCGAGAAATCATTCTCACTCGACTACAAGGCCCAAGGGCTACCTTATTTCGGGTTCGAGAAAGTCCTCACTCGACCACTAAGCCTAATGGTTATTCTTATTTTGAGTTCGAGCAAATCCTCACTCGACTATAAAGCCTAAGGGCTACCCTAACTCGAGTTTGAGCAATCATTCTCACTCAAGGACTATCTATCAAGCCCAAGGGCTGCCATTAATTCGAGTTCGAGAATTAATTCTCACTCGACTGAAAAGCCTAAGGGCTACCTCAATTCGAGTTCGAGAAATCATTCTCACTCGACTACAAGGCGCAAGGGCTACCTTATTTTGAGTTCGAGAAAGTCATCACTCGACAACTAAGCCTAAGGGCTATTCATTTTTTGGGTTAGAGCAAATCCTCATTCGACTATAAAGCCTAAGGGCTAATCTAACTCGAGTTTGAGCAACCATTCTTACTCGAGGACTATTATTCAAGCGCCAGGGCTGCAATTAATTCAAGTTTGAGAAATCATTCTCACTCGACTGAAAAGCCTAAAGGCTACCTTAATTCGAGTTCGAGAAATCATTCTCACTTGACTAGAAAGCACAGGGGCTACCTTATTTCGCGTTCGAGCAAGTCCTCACTCGACCACTAAGGCTAAGGGCTATTCTAATTTCGAGATCGAGGAAATCATCACTCGACTGTAAAGCCTAGGGCTACCCTTATTTCGAGTTCGAGCAAGTTCTCACTCGACCACTAAGAGTAAGGGCTATTCTTATTTCGGGTTCAAGAAAATGCTCCCTCGGCTATAAATCCTAAAGGCTACCCTAACGTGAGTTCGAGCAACCATTCGCACTCGCGGAATATCTATCGAGCCCAATGGATGCCATTAATTCGAGTTCGAGAAATCATTCTCACTCGATTGAAAATCCTAAGGGATACCTTAATTCGGGTTCGAAAAATCATCCACACTCGACTACAAGGCCCAAGCGCTACCTAATTTCGCGTTCGAGCAAGTCCTCACTCGACCACTAAGCCTAAGGGCTACTCGTATTTCGAGTTCAAGAAAGTCCTCACTCGACCACTAAGCCTAATGATTATTCTTATTTTGAGTTCGAGCAAATCCTCACTCGATTATAAAGCCTAAGGGCTACCCTAACTCGAGTTTGAGTAATCATTCTAACTCGAGGACTGTATATCAAGCCCAAGGGCTGCCATTAATTTGAGTTCGAGAATTAATTCTCAGTCGACTCAAAAGCCTAAGGGCTATCTTAATTCGAGTTCGAGAAATCATTCTCACTCGACTACAAGGCCCAAGAGCTACCTTATTTCGAGTTCGAAAAAGTCCTCACTCGACCACTAAGCCTAATGGTTATTCTTATTTTGCGTTCGAGCAAATCCTCACTCGACTATAAAGCCTAAGGGCTACCCTAACTCGAGTTCGAGCAATCATTCTCACTCAAGAACTATCTATCAAGCCCAAGGGCTGCCATTAATTTGAGTTCGAGAATTAATTCTCACTCGACTAAAAAGCCTAATGGCTACCTTAATTCGAGTTCGAGAAGTCGTCCTCACTCGACTACAAGGCCCAAAGGCTACCTTATTTCGAGTTCGAGCAAGTCCTCACTCGACCACTAAGCCTAAGGGCTACTCTTATTTCGAGTTCGATCAAGTCCTCACTCAACCACTAAGCCTAATGGTTATTCTTATTTCGCGTTCGAGCAACCATTCTCACTTGGGGACTATCTATCGAGCCCCAGAGCTGCCATTAATTCGAGTCTGAGAAATCATTCTCACTCGACTGAAAAGCCTAAAGGCTACCTTAATACGAGTTCAAGAAATCATTCTCACTCGACTACAAAGCCCAAGGGCTACCTTATTTTGAGTTCGAGCAAGTACTCATTCGACCACTAAGCCTAAGGGTTATTCTTCTTTCGAGTTCGAGCAAATCCTCACTCGACTACAAAGCCTAAGGGCTACCCTAACTCGAGTTCTAGCAACCATTCTCACTCGTGGACTATCTATCGAGCCTAAGGGCTACCATTAATTCGAGTTCGAGAAATCATTCTCACTCGACTGAAAATCCTAAAGGCTACCTTAATTCGAGTTAGAAAAATCATTCTCACTCGACTATAAAGCCCAAGGGCTACTCTTATTTCGAGTTCAAGCAAGTCCTAACTCGATCACTAAGCCTAAGGGCTATTTCTATTTCAAGTTCGAGCAAATCATCTTATGGCTGTAAAGCCTAATGGCTACTCTTATTCGAGTTCGAGCAAGTACTCACTCGACCACTAAGCCTAAAGGCTATTCGTATTTCGAGTTCGAGCAAATACTGACTCAACTGTAAAGCTTAAGAGCTACCCTAACTCGAGTTCGAGAAACCATTCTCACTTGGGGACTGCCATTAATTCGAGTTCGAAAAATCATTCTCACTCAAATGAAAAGCCTAAGGGCTACCTTAATTCGAGTTCGAGAAATCATTATCACTCAACTATAAGGCCCAAGGGCTACCTTATTTAGCGTTCGAGCAAGTCCTCACTCGACTACTAAGGCTAAGGGCTATTCTTATTTCGAATCGAGCAAATCATCACTCGACTGTAAAGCCTAAGGGCTACACTTATTTCGAGTTCGAGCAAGTCCTCACTCGACTACTAAGGCTAAGGGCTATTCTTATTTCGAATCGAGCAAATCATCACTCGACTGTAAAGCCTAAGGGCTACACTTATTTCGAGTTCGAGCAAGTCCTCACTCGACTACTAAGGCTAAGGGCTATTCTTATTTCGAATCGAGCAAATCATCACTCGACTGTAAAGCCTAAGGGCTACACTTATTTCGAGTTCGAGCAAGTCCTCACTCGACTACTAAGGCTAAGGGCTATTCTTATTTCGAATCGAGCAAATCATCACTCGACTGTAAAGCCTAAGGGCTACACTTATTTCGAGTTCGAGCAAGTCCTCACTCGACTACTAAGGCTAAGGGCTATTCTTATTTCGAATCGAGCAAATCATCACTCGACTGTAAAGCCTAAGGGCTACACTTATTTCGAGTTCGAGCAAGTCCTCACTCGACTACTAAGGCTAAGGGCTATTCTTATTTCGAATCGAGCAAATCATCACTCGACTGTAAAGCCTAAGGGCTACACTTATTTCGAGTTCGAGCAAGTCCTCACTCGACTACTAAGGCTAAGGGCTATTCTTATTTCGAATCGAGCAAATCATCACTCGACTGTAAAGCCTAAGGGCTACACTTATTTCGAGTTCGAGCAAGTCCTCACTCGACTACTAAGGCTAAGGGCTATTCTTATTTCGAGTTCAAGAAAATCATCACTCGACTATAAAGCCTAAGGGCTACCCTAACTTGAGTTCGAGCAACCATTCTCACTCGAGGACTATCTATAGAGCCCAAGGGATGCCATTAATTTGAGTTCGAGAAATCATTCTCACTCGAATGCAAATCCTAAGGGATACCTTAATTCGATTTCGAGAAATTATTCTCACTCGACTACAAGGCCCAAGGGCTACCTTATTACGAGTTCCAGCAAGTCTTCACTCGACCACTAAGCCTAAGGGATACTCTTATTTTGAGTTCGAGCAAGTCCTCACTCGACCACTAAGCCTAAGGTCTATTCTTATTTCGAGTTCGAGCAAATCCTCACTCAACTGTAAAACAATAAGGGCTACCCTAGCTCGAGTTCGAGCTACCATTCTCACTCGGGGACTATTTATCGAGCCCAAAGGCTTCCATTAATTTGAGTTTGAGAAATCATTCTCATTCGACTACAAGGCCCAAGGGCTACCTTATTGCGAGTTAGAGCAAGTCCTCACTCGACCACTAAGCCTAAGGTCTATTCTTATTTCGAGTTCGAGCAAATCCTCACTCAACTGTAAAACAATAAGGGCTACCCTAGCTCGAGTTCGAGCTACCATTCTCACTCGGGGACTATTTATCGAGCCCAAAGGCTTCCATTAATTTGAGTTTGAGAAATCATTCTCATTCGACTACAAGGCCCAAGGGCTACCTTATTGCGAGTTAGAGCAAGTCCTCACTCGACCACTAAGCCTAAGGGCTATTTTTATTTTGAGTTCGAGCAAATCCTCACTCGACTATAATGCCTAAGGGCTACCCTAACTCGAGTACGAGTAACCATTCTTACTTGGGTACTATCTATCGAGCCCAAGGGCTGCCATCAATTCGAGTTTCAGAAATCATTCTCACTCGACTGAAAAGCCTAAAGTCTACCTTAATTCGAGTTCGATAAATCATTTTCACTCGAATACAAAGCCCAAGGGCTACCTTATTTCAAGTTCAAACAAGTCCTCACTCGACCACTAAGCCTAAGGGCTATTTTTATTTTGAGTTCGAGCAAATCCTCACTCGACTATAATGCCTAAGGGCTACCCTAACTCGAGTACGAGTAACCATTCTTACTTGGGTACTATCTATCGAGCCCAAGGGCTGCCATCAATTCGAGTTTCAGAAATCATTCTCACTCGACTGAAAAGCCTAAAGTCTACCTTAATTCGAGTTCGATAAATCATTTTCACTCGAATACAAAGCCCAAGGGCTACCTTATTTCAAGTTCAAACAAGTCCTCACTCGACCATTTTGCCTAAGGGCTATTCTTATTTCGAGATCGAGCAAATCCTCGCTCGACTGTAAAGCCTAAGGGCTACTCTTATTTCGAGTTTGAGACAAAGGGTGGATAATATCGACCCTTGAAAATCCTAATCGAGCAAACCCCTTATTCATTGCTAAGGCACAACATATTTTATACGATCAAACAATGGCTATATCGACCTAATTCGGGAGCCTAAAGGGCCATCTTATTTTTGAGTTCGAGAAATCATCTTCGCTCAATTAAACCTTGAGGATCACCCTACTCCAAGTTCGAGCAAGTACTCACTCGACTAGTCCGACTTCGATCAAATTGACTTATGAACAAAATTTGCATAAGGCATGAATGAAACAAAATTTTCACAAGGCACAAAATGAAATAAATGCAAGACGAAAAAGAAAAAGAAATTTATATATATGAAGATATTTACATGGTCCGATCAGGACCCTACACAAAAGATCAAAAATGAAAATCCTAAGGTTCCTAATTTTCTTCGGTTGTAGTTTATTCTCCATCGAGGTCCTCCCCGCTCTCGGACTCACTTTTGCTCTCGTCATCATCATCGTCGTCGTTGTTGGAGGCCAACGTTGAAGCTTCGGTTTCACACTCTTTAGCCTTTATTATCTCATCGTTAAAATCGAAACCTCGAGCGTGGATCTCCTCGAGGGTTTCCCTTCGAGATTGGCACTTGGCAAGTTCAGCAATCCAATATGCTCGAGTTTGAGCTTTCTCGGCTGCCTCTTTCACTTGTACTTGAGATGCTTCGGCATCGGCTCGGTAGACGGCCATGATTGCATCTGCCTCGGCTTTAGCCTTTTTGGCTTCAGATTGGGACTTTGTAAGTTTAGAAGCCGACCGACCTTCGAGCTCCGCTATTTTTCTTTCCTGAGCCGAGATCTTCTATTTCATGCCTCGAAGAGCTGACTTTCGGCCGATGGAAATTGGGATAAAGCAGTCTCTTTTTCTGTAGAAAAGCGGTCCATACCTTCTTTCCAACCTAAGATCTCTGCCTTCATCATATCGACCTCCTCATAGAGCTGCCCGATCACTTCGATCTTCTGCTGCAACTGTGAGATTGAAATGTTAGCCACCGTTCCCGAATTGAGCCCATGAGCTTTTAAGATTTTCATTGCCTGCTCGATCAGGTCGGACTGATCTTGGTGAGCCTTGGCCAACTCGTCTCGGAGGTCCTTGATTTCCTCTTCTTTTGCCCACAGAGAAGTTTAAGGGCATTTCTCTCCTCCGTGAGCCCTCGAAGGTCGGCCTCATACCGACTCAGCTCAGCTCGAGACCGAGAAAATGCTTCCCGATGAAGTGTTGAGGCCTACGCAGAAAGAAGAAAAGAAGTTAGATAGAAAGAGAAAAATAAACTTAAGGGTAATACCAACATGGAAAGTTAAGGCTTACCCGATTCAGAGCTTGATGCGCTTTGTTGAAGAGGCTCAAAGCCCCGCCCGAGTCCTTCCTCGAGACCTCCAAGTCACTCAGACCGGTAGCATCTTCGACCCCAGTAAAGTAATCATGGAAGGGATCCTCCCTTCCGTGGACCCCTTTGATAGAGAGGGTCTTCAAGGCCCGAGCCTCTTGAATCATCTCCTCGGAAAACGAGGGAAGCATCGGGGAGCCTCCAAATTCTATTGCCCCAAGTGGATTGCTCGGGGTGTTCTTTGCATATCGAGGGGCCTCGAGTCCATCCCCTACAGTGGTTCCCACCGTTGGCTCATTATGGTGGGAGGTATCTTCAATCCTCGATGACTCGGGGACTTCGCTCGAGTCGCTTCCCCAGACCCCCTCATCTCGAGACAGAAGCTCTGTAGACTTCACCGATTTAATGGATTTTGGGGCCTCGATGCGCATTCCTACTCTAGCTACCAGCCCAAAGTCGGCTTCTTCCTCTCCTTCGTCTTCATCCCTTAGACACCGAATAGAGTCTTCGGTCAGGAGGATGATGTTCTTCATCGGCTTACGAGCTTCCCTCTTCTTAGGTTCAGGATCCTCGAGGGTTAAGATCATTTTCCTCTTTCTGTCCTTCGTCGGTTTTGGTGTCGGGATCAAAGTCTCCCCCTCACCTTATTTGTAAACAGAATCGAGGGGATGGCTTTTACCCTCGACCACCTCATCAGGTTGTACAACCCCTGCCTCTATCGAGGTGGGTTAATAAAACTCCAGTGTCGGGCCACCAAAGTGTTGTTCTCGAGCATAGACGAGGACAATGACCGAGGCTGGATGGGCCGGTTCATTCGAGTGAAGACTTCCGACCTAATCCTGGCTGAGAAGATGCCATTTCCCTAGGAATGAAATATGAAGCGTAAGTGCAATCCTACTGTTAGCTCCTATTTGTTTGCTCCTTCGTTCCTTTCTCACCGATATCCTTTTCCATGATGTAACAGTTGCTTGGATGCCCGGTGCAATTTCTAACCTTAAGAGCTGGGTACGGGACCTGGCTTCGACCTCTACATATGCCGAGCGCTCGTGGCCCGATATATCAAAGGGCCGATGGGAGGCCAAAACTCATGGAAACCCCTTTCCCGTGTCTTTGATGATTCGAACAAAATGTCTTTCTTATACTTAACCAATTTTCTTACGTCTAGGCCTGGGCAAAGATGCGGTCATTAGGCCCCCGTCTAGCGAGGAAGAGACTTCGGCCCCGGTTCCGAAACCGGCGAAGGACAACAAGAGAAAAAGGGCCTCTACTTATGAGGATCCAGAACTTAAGACAATGATGGCGAACGCCATCCCTCTGACCGAAGAATCCGTTCGGCGTCTAAGGGATGAAGACGAAGTATAAGAATAAGAAGAAAACAACGGCTCTATACTGGTGGCCTGAGTGAAGAAAACCATCGATGCCCCAAAGGAAGCTGGATCGATGGTGGTTGATAAGGCTCCGCCTCGAACTGAGGGGATATCGGAGAAGGACTCGGGCAAATTCCCCGAGTCATTAGAGATAAAAGATTCCTCCTACCGAAGTCAACAAACGGTGGTTCAATCTGAAGTGGCCGGCCTTGAAGCTCTTCGAATTAAGGAGAACACCCCAAGTGACTCACTTGGGGCAATAGTAATCGGAGACTCACCCATTCTTCCTGCTTTTTCCGAAGGGGTGATTCGGGAAGCCCGAGCTTTGGGGACCCTTGAGGTAGACGTGTCTCATAAGGGAGAGGACCCCTTCCGTGATTTGTTTACCGGTATCGAGGATGCTTCCAGCCCGAGGCCTGTAAGAAAGGAAATTAAGTAAAATGCTTCAAACCAAATCGTCAAAGACGCAGAAAAGTAGGTTACCATGAGTTTTGGCCTCCTATCAGCCCTTTGATATATCGCGCTATGAGCGCTCGGCATATGTAGAGGTCGAAGCTAGGTCCCAAGCCCAACTCTTGAGGTTAGGAATTGCACCGGGTATCCAAGCGATCGCTATATCACGGAAAAGGATATTGATGAGAAGAAGCAAATGAGCAAAAACAATTAATAGGAACTAACTGGGGGATTGTACTTACGCTTCATATTCTATTTCTCAGGAAATGACATCTTCTCGTCTGGGATTAGGTCGGAAGTCCTCATTCGAATGAACCAGCCCATCCAGCCTCGGTACTTGTCCTCGTCTATGCTCGAGAACAATACTTTGGTAGCCCGGCGTTGGAGTTTTATTAACCCATCTTGATAGAGGCAGGGGCTGTACAACCTGATGAGGTGGTACAGGGTGAAAGGCATCCCCTCGACTTTATTCACGAAGAAGCAGATCAGAATAACAATTCGCCAAAACAAAAAGGATGGATTTGGCCTAGGGTTATTTGGTATTGGCGGCAAAAATCAATGACAACGGGGTTGAGGGGGCCCAACGTGAAAGGGTAACTGTAAACACTTAAAAACAATTTCACATGGGTAGTATTATCTTCTTCGGGAGCCGGGATTATCACTTCTTTGTTCTCTCAGTTGCAATCTTTCCTTACCTGTTTAAGGTATCCCTCAGTTATCGAGCACATATACCTCGATACTGGCTCGCATTGCCTGGGAACCGATGAGGCTTTGTCGGTCTTAAAATCAGAAGTGAGAATGCACCCCCCGGGAACGCACTCCTCAGTTCGTGACTCCACCGATGTTTTATTGCCGGTCGGCTGCGATGAAGAAGCATTTTCTTTTTTAGGAACAGTTTTGACGTTTTCGCCATTTTGGATTTGAAGATTAAAAAAATGAGGGAGATGATAAGATTTGGTATTCTAAGAAGAGGTTAGCACTAAAAATCGCAGATTTGCAAATGAAGAACTCAGAAGATGCAAAAAAGAACATAGTATATTTGGAGATTGGAAATTTAAAAGTAAAAGAATGGCGAAGAGCGGAGCTATTTATAGAGTTGGCGATAACAGTTCAATATCAGTAGTGGTCGACCATCATCTGACGCACATTTAATGCCTTGGTAACTGAACCAATAGTACATTTATCGCGTACGTCATGGTCGGGCTTAATGCAATCAGTGTGTATCTAGTCATGTCATTGAAAAATCATATCGTTTCTCGCCACATTCTTTTCGAAAAATGAGGGAACTATCTGTATACGGCCGAATACGAGTTTGCCCTTCGTATAATTAGTCGAGATTGGAACATGATGAACCAAGGGTCATCATTGTAACATCGAGATCAGAAGTAAAGTCAGGTTATCGAGCTCAAGATACCAAGCTCGATTCAATACCGAGCTCGACTCAAAATCGAGCTATGACATGAAGTAGTGTTATTGAACTCATGAGTCAGAGACCAACCAATACCGAGCTCGAGTCAATATCGAGCTTGAGATCCAGAGATCGATCGATACCTAGACCGACGAAGATCGAGCTAAGAGACAAAGAGCCGTTGTAGCCGCACTAGGAAGAGAATCTCGGCGATAATTAAGGAAAATCTAATTAACTAATTTATCATGGGATCCCCACTATATATTTTTTATTATATCCAAAGTAGGATTCTTCCACTATATTATGAGTGGGTATTAGTTTTGTAAAGGGGGAGATTGAACATCCAGAGAAGAAAACATTGATACACTCACATTCTAAAGATTAGTACATTGATATATAGTTGAGATTATCCCTTTTCTAATAATTCCTTTTCGATTGATAATATAGCCAATTCATCATTTAATCTTTCTTGAGAAATTGTTGATCTTAGATAAGATTTTATAGAGCAATAAAAGTATAGAATTATTGGAAGCTTAAAAATATTGTTGAACACTTGAACTAATGAAATTTTGGAGAAATTAAGAAGGTAGTAAGAATATCAAAGAGAAAGACAGAAAAATATGTAGAGGTTTCTGAAATATGAAGAGATTGAAATTATAAGAAAGATTGACTTAGAAAAATTAAGGAAGAAAGTAAAATTTTTACACGTTATCTACTGAAGGAGTAAAAAATAAAAATTAAATTGAAATGTTAGAAAACTATTCATCTACTCATTTTTAAATAAGTTAAGTTATTACTTTATTTATATATCCAAAAAGTTTTCTTTCTTTTTATATTAAAAACTATATTAAAAGTATTAATATTATTTTTTTAAATACTTATAAACCTACTACTTTAAAAAACAAAAGGGGGCCCAAATTTGGGGCCGAAGGCAAGCCTTACCTTCCATAACATTTGAGCCCGCCCCTCCATTGATCTAGTAGAGGTAGTTGTGAATCATTATCACAACATAGAAAACGTTTACAGTAGAGCTTTCTTGTCTGCCGACATTAACGAATAATTCGTCATTGATTAATTAATTCACGTTCCTTACCTCTTTGTAATATGTGATTGATATTCGGTGATGTGTCTGTATTAGGAATACAATTTTGAACATGGTCTATTTTTAACATATAACTAGACATTTGAATAAAATTTTAGACCTTTTCTTCTCCTATATATGAGACGTAGAGATCTAGATAAAATCATTGGGCAAGAGACACCAACGCTCAAACTATTACAAACATATTTATGTAAGCGTTTCAATTTTTTCCTTTCTTTATATATCTTTTTACAGCTTTACTTAACTCATTGAAGTAACACTAGGGCATCAGTTGTTGCCACAGTGCGATTATCACACATCGAAAGGCATATTAGAAATTGGACGCTTAATTTTTTATTAAATTTTTTAAATATATAAGTATTAAATTTAAATGTATTATATATATATAAAAGTATATCATGTTCGTGAAACTGTTTAGCTAGAGAATAGCTTCTTTGCCAACTTTGATACATTTAGGCCTTTTTTAAAGAAGTGACAAAGTTAATTTGAAAGTATAAATGACTTAGTTTTATTCTTTGTTCTTCGAAGAGAAACTTACTTGTCATCCCCTAATGATATAAAAAATATATACTAGCTATTAGTCACGCCTCAAATTAACCTTACTGTGTACTATATGTTATTTTATCTAACATCACTTAGCCATTTCATGTTACAATATTTTATATTGTAGATCGAGTCTTTATCGGCGCCAACCTATATATATATATATATATATATATGGATCAGTTACAGCAAAATCAAATTGGAAAGCAGGAAGAAGAGTTAATTTCTTCAAAAAATGGAGGGGTTTTCTTGACTTGGAATGACTTGTGGGTGACTGTCTCCAATAGAAAAAGTGGCAACTGCAAAAACCTACTGGAAGGTCTCACTGGCTATGCTCGCCCTAGTGAGCTCTTGGCTATTATGGGTCCTTCTGGTTGTGGCAAATCTACACTTCTCGATGCTTTAGCTGGTAAATATTCTTAAATATATAATCCAACTTTTATGTCACTTAGCAAAAAGAGGTGTCTGTTTGGTCACTATCTGACAATTGATGTCAACTTTAAATGTCCGTCTATCCATTTCGCCAAGAATTACTTATCTCCAAAAACAGCAAAGGTAAAGAGGGGATATCATATTATACGTAGAGATTAACTCGTACTACTAGCTAGTGTATAATTTTCATATATCGTAAGCAAAGAGAAACAAGGAGAGTCTTGACATGCACATTGTAAAGCTTACGGGAGTACAAATGAAACCGAAAAATCGCACCAACCCGATAATTCGAGTCAAGTCGAGAAAAAAAAATTCGATTATGAGTTGGTTTGATTTGGTTTGGTGTTGGAAAAAAAACCCGATCATATTTGGTTTGGTTTGGTTTTAACTAAAAAAAAATCAAACTGAAACCAAACCAACCCGACATTATATGTATAGAGTTTTAAATATATTTAATACATAAAAATATTTATGGTAGTGTGGTTTATAAATATTTCTTAAGCTTTTTCATAATTTTATCTTTTAACGTATTATTTCAAGTTTGAGCTTATAATTTTTGGATGCTCCAATAAGTTTTATAGTCCATAAATGTTAGTAACTCAAATAAATCCTAAACCAAAATCAAATCAATACTAATGCTAATAAAAGACATTCAATTCAATTGTACTATGGATAAAAATAGTGTTGGATATCTATTTTTTTAGTTTTTTCATTGTTTAGATAAAGTGTATAACTTATTTTTCTTTTAGTGGTCAGCCATGTAAATAATAGTACTTACTAGTCATAATTTTAAATTATGTTTGTTTTCATTATGGTTTATTAATAATATTTATTTTATGCGATTTTATTATCTTTATTGTTGAATATTTTAGTACAATGTCATGACTCATCTCATATTTATGTTATTTTATTGAAAAACACCTTATATAGTTCTGTCTTACTAGGATTAAAGAAATATTTGGAGTACAAATTTTACGTTTTGTGCTATGAAGACTTTATGAAAAACCCCCGAAAAAACCCGAGATTAAAAAATCCGATTTTTATTGGTTTGGTTTGGTATTTAGATTTAATAACCCGATACAATTGATTTAATTTTATAATTAGAAAATATGAACCAACCCGACCCATATAAGCCCTAAAAGCTCGTACATGAAGTACATATGCATGACAAGAAAAGTACTCGTTACTACAATTAATCCCAAAGTTGACCTCTATATGTAGTAGCTAATAAATACTAGTACGAACTGTTATTTGCAATAATTAACATTATTTATGTAGTACAGTAATATTTAAGTAGGAATGCTAGGCAAGAGGACATACATAATACAATACATATTTGCAAAAAACATGTAATCGTCTCAACCTTTCCAATTGAGAAGATGGAATTATACTCTCTTTTTTCTTCTTCACAACCCTTAGGGAAAAGAATGGGAGATTGAGATTTAATTAGTTTTCTTTACCAGAAGAGACTATAGTTTGTAGAGACTTTTTAAAATATATTAATGTAACTTGACTTATTATAACTAATCATTTACGTTATTTTTCAGCAGGTTACTAATTCCACTTATTAAACTATAATCGTCTTCTAAGTGAGTTGATAATATAGTGTAGAACCTCTTTTTATTTGTTACAATTGGCTAGTTGTTTTTCCTAATATGATTGATCAGCTGTGGCGATTTCTCAGGACGATTAGATTTCAACACGAGACAGAGCGGAGATATTTTGATCAATGGTCACAAACAAGAACTTTCTTATGGAACATCTGTAAGAAAATCTTTATCTGAATGTTGCATGGCCTGCATCACTACTTTATTTTTTTGATGCAGGATTAACATCTCTTTTACTTCTCCATTAGTAAAGTATTACTCATTTCCTTGTAAAGATAGAAAAACGTTATCAGTTTGGACGTCAAATGCTATCAAATATGTCAATTGCTATCAAAGAATTTAGGGGTCTATTTTGACAATATTTGGTCGAAGTTGAGCAAATGAGTATTTAAAATTAAAGTTGCAAAGTATTTGAAAGTTGAATATTATCTGGGCATGAACTCACTTGAAAAGAAAAGGGTTAAAATTTTATGAGTGAAAATCAACAATTCACTTGAAATATTCTTTAAATCAGTTTTTCAATTTCAGATTTTCTATTTCAAAGTAAAGTCAAAATAATTGGAAAAACATTATAGACCAAACATTGATTTATAAAATATACATGTCTAAATGGCTACTCTATTATTAATACTAGTTTTAGGGTACGCGCTTTGTGCGTGTACCCCATATCAATTAGGAAACTTTACATAACTGTCACAATTTAAAAGAAATATAAATTATAGAAAATATTATTAAACTACGTACATCTAGCATGCAACTGTTAAATGTCATTTTCAAAATATTTCTAATTTTATACTAAATTAAAGAGTATGATAATTGTGGATATTGAAATAATTTATATCTAATCATAGTATTTATTAGAATGTGTATTTAAATTTGTGTACATATTTATTGATTTGATTAAAAGGCAATGGACGTACTATTGTATAAGAGGATCAAACCGACTTTTTCATAAAAAAACCCTTTCCTTTTACTAAGACAACCAAATCATAGATATTAATTAGTTTTAATTTTGCGACCAGTTATAAATTTTTAATTAAAAAGGAGTGCCGGAGAATTACCAACTTTAGTTATAGTTCCTACTTAGTCTTTCTCTATTTTTTTTATTTTTATTGAGAAAATTAAATTATATAAAATGAAGATTTTAGCTCATTCAATATTTTAAAAATTAATTGTAATATATAACGTTTAAAATATTAATGGGAATTATCATTATATCTAACATGGAATGTATTTGTGCTGATATATTATTTCTTACAGTTGTATAGATATTTACCNACAACAACAACAACAACCCAGTATAATCCCACTAGTGGGGTCTGGGGAGGGTAGTGTGTACGCAGACCTTACCCCTACCCTGGGGTAGAGAGGCTGTTTCCAAATGACCCTCGGCATCCTTCCCTCCAAGAACTCCCCACCTTGCTCTTGGGGTGACTCGAACTCACAACCTCTTGGTTGGAAGTGGAGGGTGCTTACCATCAGAGCACTATATTCTAACCTGCACCATAAAGTGACTATAAACTGAAATAGTAGCATTCTTTTATTAATTGAAAAACTTAGATTTATGAATTGTTACTAGTTTAAATAAGGAATAATTTAATAAGCAAAATCTTAGTTGGTATTAAAGTCTTAAATATTAAGAAAAGTAACTTAAATTATAATTTAATCCCATATGACTTTTTTAAAAGGTAAAAAATATTAACGACATTTCGATTTAATTAGTATGGATTATTTAAATACTGTCTTAGCAAATTTTAACTTCCCTTTAAGCTATCTTTAATCTCTTTAATTATGAGGACTTCTTCGTCTTTTTGTGCTGATCCCAAATAAACCCCTCTTTGTTAGCTCCATTTACGGTTTTTCTCTCAATTTCAATCTCCAGCAAATTGTTCAGACTTACAATGTTTCTCCAGCGAAATCCTCCACCTCCTTTTCTCTCTATCATTTCTTTTTCTTTCTCTCCTGGGGGTTCCCTCACTTTTTCCGGTCGTGCTAGCCATTTGCACCACCACCGTCGTCCGGCGGAACTCCGTTCGAACCACTACGTCGGCTTCATTTCGAATCAGTAGCGGAAACCCAAACTAGCATGGAACGGAGGACTGTGTGGAGAGAGAGAGGGAAGGGTTTGATGGTGGTTTTAGATTTTAACTGAAAAGAAAATAAAAGGTCTCCACTTTAGTGTGTTGGCTGTGTATAATATGTCGTTTTTAAGAGAAACAAACATGGAGTGTAAGGCCTTTGAACTCTTTCTAAAGTACCAATGATAGAAAACTTTTGTCGATTAGCATTAACCAACGAACTATTACAACACAATATGCTAATGCTCTTTATCTTGTAAAATCAGGCATACGTGACTCAAGATGAAACTCTGCTGGCAACACTAACTGTTAAAGAAGCTGTTTACTACTCTGCACAACTCCAACTGCCAGATTCCATGACAAAATCAGAGAAACTTCAAATAGCAGAGCAGACTATAAAGGAGATGGGGTTGCAAGATGCAATGAACACAAGAATTGGAGGATGGGGCACTAAAGGTAAAGGAATTAGCGGAGGAGAGAAGAGGAGACTTAGTATTTGCATGGAGATTCTAACGCGACCAAAACTTCTCTTCCTCGATGAACCAACCAGCGGCCTCGACAGTGCTGCATCTTATTATGTGATGAGCGGAATTTCACGCCAAAGATTGGGAAGAACCATTATTACATCTATTCATCAGCCCAGTGCTGAAGTTTTCAACCTCTTCCACAATCTATGCCTCATGTCTTCAGGAAGAACAGTGTATTTTGGACCTGCTAGTGCAGCAATTGAGGTACGCCAAAGACTTACTAGTGCAAATCTATTTAAAATCTTCATCAGTTTGCTATGGTTTTAATCTCTTCTTTTGTTATGATAGTTTTTTGGGACAAATGGTTTCCCTTGCCCAACTCTTCAGAATCCGTCAGATCATTTTCTTAAAACAATTAACAAAGATTTTTATGAGGTAAAATAGTATCCATACTCTTTCCTTTTCTAGGATATTGAGGCCAAATTTTGCATTTTTACTGAATGTTAATTGCCCTATTAATAGGATATCGAACATGGTTTAGCTGGAAGAAAACCGACAGAAGAAGTGGTAGATCTTCTCATTAATTCATATAAATCATCTGAGGGATATCATAAAATTCAGAACCAGGTTTTAGAAATATGTCAACAGGTAAGCAGCAATTACCAAAAGGGAAAGGAAGGAGGGGTCATTTGAAGGTGATGAGAAGGAATCACTCTAACCGCCATTATATATTTTCAGGGTGGTGAAATATTGGAAAAAAGAAGCCATGCAAACTTTACTACGCAAAGCCTTGTTTTGACAAGGAGGTCTTCTGTGAACATGTTCCGCGATCTTGGCTACTATTGGATGCGATTTGTGTCTTATGTTGTCATTGCTTTAGGTCTTGGCTCTATCTACTATAATGTCGACTCAAGCTATGGTTCAATCGTGGTATAAACAATTAATTAATAGGGATAAAGAATCAAAAGAAATTTCAGTACTGCTAGATGAACACACAATTTATGAATCATAACAGATTTTTGAATAATAACTTTTCAGGAAAGAGGTCTAATGGTGGCTTTCGTTGTTTCTTTTATGACATTTATGACAGTTGGTGGATTCCCTTCATTTGTGGAGGACATGAAGGTATTCTTGTTTCATCGTCATAACTAACAAATTTTTTAATTAATCTTCTATCTTGACTAATTAATTTGATTTCTTCGAGAAAATGTAGGTGTTTCAAAGAGAAAACTTGAACGGGCACTATGGTTGTTGTGCTTTTGTGATTGGCAACACTCTTTCTTCTATGCCATACTTGCTACTAATTTCATTGGTTCCAGGTGCCATTGCCTATTTCCTCACTGGATTTCAAAATGGATTTGGGCATTTCATCTACTTTGCTTTGGTCCTTTTCACCAGTATGATGATAGTCGAGAGCCTAATGGCCAATGTTGCAGCTATCGTGCCCAATTTCCTCATGGGCATTGTGATAGGAGCAGGAATACAAGGACTACAGATATTAAGTGGTGGTTTTTTTCAAACACCTAATGAGTTGCCTAAACCAATCTGGAAGTACCCATTATACTACCTTTCGTTCCACAAGTATGCTTACCAAGGCATGTTTAAGAATGAATTTGATGGGTTAACGTTCACTGACAATCTGAACGGAAACAATCATACAATTAGTGGAGAAGATGTCTTGAGAGATAAATGGCAAGTCGAAATGGCATACTCAAAGTGGATAGACCTTTCCATTCTAGTAGGCACACTAATTGTGTATCGTCTAGTCTTCTTCCTGATTATTAAGACAAATGAAAAAGTTGTGCATACAAGAAAAGCTTCCACATCAATTCTATCAAACCGAAGTAGGCAAATCATGGGCAAGTCCTTACCTGCTTCGCCTCTCCATGGACTCACTTCATCTCATGACATCTCTACCGATAATTTATGACCAGATAGCAGGTCATTCCCTGCAACTTAAATGTTTTTAGTAATACTTCTTCAGTTAAGTCTCTTTACTGTATATGTAAAGATGCAAACAAAAGGGTTCACAAGAAATATGATTGTGTTCCTTTATCCGTAATGTAAAATAACGCAAGATTGAGCCTGCCAAAAAACAATTGGTAAAGTTTCTCCTTCAACTATGATTTGCTCAATCGTTGCTCTGTTTTCCTTGCTTCAACGTGAACATGAGTATGCTCCTCGATACTTCTTGATTAAATGTTGTGTGATATTTGATATATATCTGTGTTGTTTATATTCTTGAAAAATTATCTACATGTTTGTGTCAGTAGGAGCTTGATTTAAGAGGAGTTTAAACTCTTTGAATGCTGAATAGTTGTTTGCTTTGTTTAGACACATTATCATAAGCTCTATTGCTGTGTGGATTCAAGTGGTTGTTTCAGATAACATGTTTTTGGCATTGCATCAAATAGGTAAACAAAGAAATATAACGAGAAATCCAATCTCATTAACAATTCCTTCGGTTCAATCTCGTCCATTAAAGCAAATCCGTAATCATCCTCTTTTACTCCACAGCTCTTCTCTGGTGATATATTCTAATGTCTTCTGTAGTGCTAGCCTCCTCCATATCACTTAGGTTACAGATTCTTGGTTCTCTCCTTATCCTTTTTTTCTTTGCAATTCTACTTTGATTTCTTCTGTCAATCAAACTTAACAATCTGGCCAAAAACTTGGGAACTGCAGACTCCTTTCTAGTAATCATAGCATAAAGTCCCTGTAGCCAGTGTTATAAAAAATGTTACTCTAAAGTCATCAGAGAGTTTTCTTGTTTTTTCCTATCTTTATCTCCTGAATTACTGGTGCAGCAACAATGGAAACACAAAAGGGGAAAAACAGAGTTCAAAAGAGTACAAGTTTTAGCGCTTTCACATGGGGAGGAAACATTGATATCATCAATCATATCTATAATAATCATCTTGAGTCTTGTTTGCTGAATAGATACATAACTTGGCCCCTTGAGTTGTTTGAATCGTTTTCTTTCTGTGACTACATTGTGCTATGCTCTTCCTGTTGCGTTATAATTATGTAAATAGCATCTAGTTCCCTAATACTACGAAATCGGTATATGACTAAATATGACCGAAGCCTATCTCTTGTTTGCATGGTCAGCAGGATCCTTTGATTTTTGTTGCCCCTTTTCCTCTGGGATTCTTTGATATGTGGTTTTATTCTTGTTTCTGCTAAACAGACCTCTTGGAATCCTGCTCTCTGTATTGGGGCTTTACGAATCCTGTGTTAGCATGCTGCAGGTGGGCTCTCGCTTGTATGGTCTTTAATCGATTCAATATCAAAATTTCTACTATTACCTTGCTATGCCCATATATATATTTTGCGTAGATATGTTTTTCGAATTTTAAATTAACGCAGATAAAAAAGATGCGTTAGGAACCCTTGTCAATGGTCACAAACAGAAACTTTCTTATGGAACATCTGTAAGCGAATTTTCACCTGAATGCCGCTTGGCCCGCATCACTACTTATTTTGTTTTCCTTTTTTGCAATAACATCTCTTTTACTTCTCCATTAGTAAAGTACTATATTTTTATTAGCATGCATGGTAATGTGTTTCCCTATAAAATCAGGCATACCTGACTCAAGATAGAAGTTGTTTACTACTCTGCACAACTCCAACTGCCAGATTCCATGACAAAATCAGAGAAAAAACAAGTAGTGGAGCAGACTATAAAGGAGATGGGGTTGCAAGATGCAATGAACACAAGAATTGGAGGATGGGGCACTAAAGGAATCAGCGGAGGAGAAAAGAGGAGACTTAGTATTTGCATGGAGATTCTAACTCGACCAAAACTTCTCTTCCTCGATGAACCAACCAGTGGCCTCGACAGTGCTGCATCTTATTATGTGATGAGCGGAATTTCATGCCAAAAAGAGGGAAGAACCATTATTGCATCTATTCATCAGCCAAGTGCAGAAGTTTTCAACCTCTTCCACAGTCTTTGCCTTTTGTCTTCAGGAAGAACAATATATTTTGGACATGCTAGTGCAGCAATTCAGGTAAGCACACGAATTATTGGATTATTAACTAGTCAAGTAACGGACACATAATACAAGTATAAATATGTAATCATTTGATCAGTTTATATGTTTATTAAAACTTCTTTATTATGATAGTTTTTTGCGAGAAATGGTTTCCCTTGCCCATGTCTTCAGAATCCATCAGATTATTTTCTTAAAACAGTAAACAAGGACTTTGATGATATAAATACTCTCTCCTTTTTCGAAGAGAGACCAAAGTTTGCCTTTTATTGAATATCTCGCTTTCTATTAAAAGGATATTGAACAAGGCTCAGCTGGAAGAAAACCTACAGAAGAAGTGATAGACCTTCTCGTAAATTCATATAAATCATCTGAGGAATATCATGAAGTTCAGAACCAGGTTGCAGAAATTTGTCAACAGGTAAGAGAGAACCACCAAAATGGAATGGATGGAGGAGGACTGCTTGCAGGGTGATGAGAAGGAATCTCTCTAACATTCATTATATATTTTCAGGGTGGTGAAATATTGGAAAAAATAAGTCATGCCAACTTCACTACGCAAAGCCTTGTATTGACAAGGAGGTCAAGTGTGAGCATGTTTCGTAATCTTGGCTACTATTGGATGAGATTCGCCACTTATGTGGCCATTGCTTTAGGCCTTGGTTCCATCTACTATGATCTTGGCTCAAACTCTCGTTCAATCGAGGTATATAGACTGTACGGATAAGGAATCAGCAAGATGCTATAGACCTCGCGAGGCCAGGCTTTTAATCCGGGTTCCATCTACCCGGATGATGACTTGAAAACGAGTCCAAATCCGGGTCGGAGTCTTTTAATTCACGCACTTTTGATTACCGGTCTATAGACCCCGCGAGGCCAGGCTTATAGCGCGGTCTACCTGGCTACAGAGCTGGCTATGCCTGGCCTGCAGCGCGGTCAAGCTGGCTATAGAGCTGGCTTTACTTGGTTTGTAGCACGGTTTGGGTACTTGATACTTTTGTGCTCTTTTTGTGCAACTTTCATTCGTCTTTGTCTTTCGATGCTCCTACACATAAAACAACACAACTTAGCTCAAACGTCGCATAATTAACTACTAAACTAACAACATATAAGGCGAGTAATGTAAATATAAGTAGCATTTTGGCCACACATGAGTTGAAAATTGGAGATAGATCTGTTTAAAAAATATTACTTTCTATATTTAGTAACACTTTAATTTTAATATCCCACGGCTCACATGGAGTATTAGTTAGCTAAAGCACGGAATTGACCAAACGGTTACAGTTGTTCAAGAGCAAATATACTTAATTGCTCTGTTAGAGAAATACCAGTATTTATTCAACTTTAACAACCCAACTTTAATATTTCAGCAAAAGGAACACGTGTTTATCAGTAGCTAATTCTTTTTGTCAGCTGGAGCATGGAATGGACCCAAAACGGCTACGGTTGCACAATATCAAACTCCTACTAGTAGATGTTCAGAGAAGTACCATTCAGTCCTAATCAAAACATTAATTCTTTGACATTAGTGTATGAGTTCTTTTATCTTTCTTTTCTTCCCAAACCTAATACCTAAATATGAAAAAAA